>WEIV01029973.1:632143-663136 GCA_013390005.1 Calyptomena viridis | reverse complement strand
AGTTATCCCAGCAGATCTGATAAGGAGATAGGACTTGCTGTGCCATTTATTCCTTTTCCAATTTTCCTTCACCCCCATTGTTTTCTGCTGTGGTCAGAGCACAGGTGTCACACAGGCAGTTGTCTTTCTCTGCTGAGCTGGTTTCCAAGAGAAATGAAAATGTGTGCATTTATTACCAGTTTCTCATCACTTGTTGCTTGCTGTTAGAGAATCAATTATCAGTGGGATTTCAGTGTTTATAATGGCTGATCACTTAGGACACTGACAAATAAAGGTTCATTTCAGCTGTAGGGTTTTGACTGTGTTATTTTGGTAACTGTGACGCTGCTTTGTCCTTCTTCAAGAAATAGTATTTGGCTCCCCAGTTCAGGCTAATTTTGATAAACTAGTCACAATTTTTAAGCAGAGTCTTCTGCATCCCTTGCAAATTTGTAGTGGCTCTGAAGCAGAAAATGGGTTCCTTTAGCTCTTTTCCTCAGGGAGAAACTGGCTAGGGAATAGTCACAGGAGAATAAACTGGTTTTGCAACAAGTCTCAAGTGGCTACATGGGAATAACCATCCTGCTTAATCTCACCATGCTTGTGGAGAGAAATGTGGCTTCCCAGCAGAGCTCTTTGTGTGTTTGCTATGGCAGTGCTCAGCCACATGATCCAGATAACGTGGCTTATGGAGATACCACAGGTCAGCTGAGGTGCAATAGCTGCATATCCAACACCCACAGATCCTGCCAAATGCAATGTAATGCAACTTGACTTAATTTTAATTCCTTGCAGACTAAATGAAATCGTTTTATTGTATCAGTCATTGGCTAAAAACATGCACTTGTGGCTGTCTCTGCAGGTCTGTCTATACACGATGTCCTGTTAAGGGGTAGTAAATTGAACTCTAAATTAGATTCTCTCAGTTTTTTCTTCAGCATATTTTGCAGCAGCTTTAACAGGGAAAGTTGTTCTGTGACACGCAAGATTTCTTGGTCTAATGCATTACTATTGAACCTCCTGCTTTAAATAAAGAAAATGCACGTTTTATTTTATGGGAAATGGTGGACAGGCATTTCGTGTGAGCTTCCAGAGTGATCCAGGTGTTAAACCTTATCAGTGTTGGCTAAATGTGTTGCCAGATAATGGGGCTTTTGCTTTCTTTTCACAGTGGGGCAGAAGAGTCAGCAAAAAATATTTAAAAAAAATAAAAATGGGGGGAATGAGTACAGCCATTCAAGTTTGGGTTTATGGACTTTTTTTAAGCCCAGAGGAAATGGGAAGAAGGGAAGGCAGGAAAAACAAGGATAACAGGAGGCAAGATGTCTCTGGCCTCCTCATTAACCCACCTTTCATTCCTTCCCACCACTGTACTCCCACCATTGTGAGTGCACTGGGTGTCCTACCATATGGCTTATGTGGTAAGAGGTCCTTGCTATGTCCTATTCCTTCTTTCTTATGAGCCCACAGGAAGACTCCTGCTGTAGCTTCTTCCTCCTCTTTCCATTTTTGTCTCCTGTAATGTATTTTGCCAAGCACAGTGAAGAACTGGTGTGCAGGGAAAGAGGCAAGTCATGCTTCTGCTGGAACATCTAGGCTGACTTTACAACCAAGACTGGAAAGCACCTACTCCTGCTGGGTGCAGCTCTATTCTAATTCTTCCTTTCCCAAATCAGGATGAAACTCCTCATCTCAGTAAGACCCAGGTGGTGTTGATGCCAAGAACTCTTCAATGCCTCTCCTCTGGAGGCCATACCAGGAAACAGGGATGTCGCTTCAAATTTTTTTTTCTGCTGTCAAGCTGCTGGAGCTTCAAAGCAGTTTCTTGCTGTCTGTGCTTTCATGCAGTTTGATGCCTGTGTTTGTGGGGTTTATGCATTAATGTCTGTTTCAGACAGACTGCAATAGCTCATTCCACATAGGCTAAAACCATCAGAGAAATACAAGACCTTTAGTTACTCTGGCTTAATTCAGTTCAAAATACTATCTCACAAGATGATATTACAGAGATCATTAATTCTTTAGGTTCAAGATACGGTAGGAATTAAGAGAAATTGCTCTCCTACCCTGTGAAGTAGTGTACTAGCAAGCACTAGAGAGGGGCAGGGGTAAGAAACAGTCTTTTCTGATCTGTTCTCAGGGAAGGATTATTTTCTAAGTGTAAAATAGAAAATACCTTTCTCTTGGTATTTCTGAAAATGACTAGTAGAAGTCTTGAATTAATGCAATGTAGTGAAGGGCAACAGTGAAGTGAAGTGAAACACATGTTCTCAAATCCCCTTTCAGCAACTTCTCGGAAATCCTAAAATACTGACACTCCGGAGCCTTTTAATGCCAACTTCAGCTTCAAAACCACCCCTATTTCGACACTTAAAATGTCAGGTTCCTGCCGTCATCTTGCTATGTTTGTGCCATGCCATCATGTCTGAGAAGAGATGGCACACTTCCTCCTAAAGACTGCATTTAATCTACTTACAAATGGTATGATTTTTCAGCCATTAAGCCTTGCTCTCCGATCAGAGCTCTTCAGAAGCAGTCTAATTTTTTAATCAATGTTTTGCTTCAGGGACTGGAGAAGTTTAAGTAAGTGAATTTCTACTGTTCCTAGATGTCCCCATGCCGTGTCCTCTGAAACTAAAGCAGTGGGTCTGTCATCCTTGCTGTATTCCAGTTTTATACTGAATTCAATAGGGATACAAAGGGTAAAAGTGGAGTAATGCAGCAGTGAATTATCTCAGCAAAAACTTGGGGTCTCTAGGATCCACATCTACAATGCTCCATGGAGTACATTGCTGATTAAACTACTGGTGCCATTGCTGTCTCAAATTAGATTTCAGAACTGCATGAGGGATAACTTTCTCATGGTTTTCTTAGGATAGCAAGAAAGTGGAAAATGTGCAATATTGTCCTTATTTATTTTTAATATTTTTTCCTGTGATTTATTATCTGAGACACTGGATTTTTTCCTGAGAGCTATGTTTCTTTGATGGGTCTATTCAATATTGCCATTTATTTGTTTAGGCTGAGACATCTGAGCTTACAATATCCAATGTTGCGGTGAACTTCTTGCAGTCTCAGGGAGTCTGTGAAATGGAAATTCCTCTCCTGTTAAAAGAATTCTACTTCCCTTGGAGAAAATGTCAGGAACATCTTAATGTCTTTTTTTTTTTGTAAACACCTTATTTTTATCAATGCCTGTTGAAAACAGTATAGTGGCTTTGTATTATGAATATTGGTTCTCTCTGATTTGCAAATGTTAAGGGAGTGATCAGGAGTTATCACATTACCAGAAGGTATTAAATATATAGAAGGTGATGAGAAGGGCTTAGTGTAACTACTTGCAGCACATAAAAATGAATAATGTGCAGCTTAACAGTTTTGATGCTGCTTCCATTATCCTTATCTATGAAAGCTACAGCAATTGCCTGCCTTGCCAGTTAGTCCTCTGATCTACTCCAACTCAATGCTATTTGTTCTCTTTGCTTGTCCTGGATTCAGCCTCAATACCCAGCCTTCCCCACAGTATCCTGACTTCCAGTAAAATGGGGGGAGGGAAAAGCAGCAAAAAAAAAAAAAAGCCAAATCAGCCTAAAACAACCCCAAAGTGTGTGGAAACTGTTGGAGTTCCCGTGCCATGCTTCCATCATGCAGAGAAAGTTGTTTATGACCTTATGTATAGGCTGAGCTTGTTCAAAGATGCTCACATGTCCAGTCCAGGAAGCATATTGATCTAAGCCTCTGCCTCCAAAGAACAAAGATGATGGAAATTTCAATGCAAAATGGTTGGCAAACACAGCCAAATACCACTTGATGAATCACCAGTGCAATCCACCAGTGTCACTAGCCTATAGCAAAAGTGACTGGTGATAGTTTTCCCTAATGGCACAAAAATTATGAATGTGGTATTCACGATATTTCCAAGTAAGTAGTTTTGAGACTGGTCCATACAGAAAGATATGAACAGTTTCTGGTTAAATCTCGGCACTAAATATTTACTTAGACATCGGATTACAATGTATATGCCTGATAAATTGGATCACGAGGTGTGCGTAGAAGGCATGCTGTCCTTGCTGTTCAGCTTGAGAGAGACACAGAAAGGTTACTTGGGTTAGAAACCAGGTCAAGCAATCAGCCAAGGAGCTGAGAACAACAGCATTATATGCTGTCAGACCAAATCTAACCTGCTAAAAATACAAACAGGGCTGGCAGTGATCTTTGCCATTAGTTTGGTGCCTCTGCTCTGCTGAGACACCACTGAAATCCTTTGTCTCATCAAAAATGTATTTTTTCCAAAAATATAAACAGAACTCAATCCTGTAAAAAAGAACAAGTCCTAAAGGAAATCCAGGTATTATACTGGGAAACGTTAAGGAACCTTATTTGAGATAGCAAAGATATTTAGAGTGAAGACTTCTATACCTATATAGAGACACCAACAGTGACAACAGTCAGTGTGTTACCTAAAGCCTTATTCTGAGTTTTAGCATGCTTTTTTCAGTAGAAAATGTATAAATATGTTCTTTCTCTCTGACTAACAGAAACAAATTATTTTAAACATCGGATGAAAGTTTTGGGTTTATAAGGGTTTGAGATTTTTTTTCTTTGAGGAGGCCTATAAGAATAATGCATTTACTGTTAACACTGATGATGGAGTTTTGTTTCAATACGTAGGTTTGACTCTTCTGACCTGGGAATTCCTCTGAATTCTTCAGTTTCAATTTGGCCATCTTCATGTCCGTGTTGAGGAAGGAACATAATAGTTAAAACAGGCTTTGCAAAACCTCTCAGTCTTGGTTTTCTGCCCAATGATACACTAGAGGGCTTGGCTGTATGAATGTGTATGTTCTTGAAACATCAGAGATGAAGAGAAATGGAAATCAGTACTTCATTTTTCTTTCCCTTCAAAAACACTGCTGTAATAGGATCTCCATTTGCTAGCATGCCAGTCAGTATGTATAGGCTGCATCTAGTCTACTTCAGCTGGCAGGTCTGAAGAAGGCATCATACACAGGAGCTATCAAGGTTCAGCTCCTCGGATTTGCAGTGAATTAATTTAATGGATCAATAATCTCCTCAGCAATTCCAATCCTGTTTGGTTTTGCAAGTAGTAACACCGAGGCCCCACCAGAAGCATCTCCGAGTTAACACCTGCCTGACCTGTCAACTGTGGGGTTACCTCTCTGAGTGGCGTAGATGGGCTAGATGGCATAGATGGAGGCTGCTGGGGCAGTCTTTCAGCATTTTCTTCCTGTCTAAATAAAGGGTTTGGATAATATAATAATTTCCCACAGAACTTATCCCCCAGAAGACCGCTATTTTCACATGAATTTATCCTGTGGATGCAGTGGCAATATTCACAAAAAGTGTTCATTCTATATGTGTGTGGATGGTAGGGAACACTGCTTTTAAGACAAGAAGAAAAAGCAGTGGATGGACAGAGGGAGTTGTAAGAATTTTTTTCCCCTACAGGAAAAAAATAATCTTTTTTTTGGTTATATTTTCTTTAAAAACATCTTACACTTTTTAAACTGAAAATGCTCCATTCTGTCATTTTTTGGCCTCCTTAAGGAGGTCTACCCATACCTGCTTAAGTTTACCAGTATATTGAGGTATGGAGGCTTTCAAGTGTTTGAAAGCTAAGACTACTTTTCACTGAAGTCACCAGGAGCTTCATGACTAATTTTAGTAGGGAGGGGGAAAGTGAGCAATCCTTGTGAGCTGACATCAGACAGGAAGCTGAGTACCTCCAAAATTGCTCATCTGCTGACAATTCAAGAGTATTTTGCTATCTTTAAATAGATAACATAAAAGGTCACCTCTAGACATGCCTCTGAAAATAGAAGGATATTTGCAGAAAGTTTCCCTGGCTGCTCTGGCTTTACTTTTTTAATGGAAAAACTATCCACCAATTTAATTTGTTCTCCATCCTGTGCCACTTCCATCCTCATCCTTCACTCACATACCTGCATATGACTAATGGTCTTTGGTCCTTTGTGATCCAGCACTTTAAACCACGGAAATGCAGCATGGAAGGAACCTTTCAAGTTATGCAACCTAATCTCTCCCTCTCTTCTTAAACAGCATTTGCTCAAGAACCTTAGGAGCACCAATCTGCTTTACCAAGAGACAGCATCTGATGAAAAATATCTGCAGCTCTGTGACCCCTCCTAAAACCTGTTCCTCTTTCTATCTTCTCTACTTACCTGTAGCTATGGTAGGTTGACAAGCCTTTCAGTAGGAAACTTCCCCATTTTGTTCTCTTCCTCTGTTGCTCTCTCCCTTCCCACAAAGTTGCCCAACTTCTCATAAATTTGAAAGATTTAGCATCTCCTATCTCCATTACAAGTTAATATGGCCTTAATATGGCACACTTGGAAGAAGACAGTAATCAAGTATCATGGAAGACAGAAGTGCTTTGTTTGCCTTAATGCTGGATTGCTCTACAATAAAAAATCATTATCCCTCAAGTCATTCAATACATGTTCTAATAACATATACCAAGATAACAACTGCACTGCCTGATGATTACAGTTGTAAAGTCATAAAAATAGAGTAAGAAATTTTGCTTGTTCTTTCTACCCATCTCAGATTACAGTTTTCCTTGGCTTGAAATGACTGCCTCTTCCCTCTGCTGATAAAGACGGAGCTGTGGAGAACATACTGGGGCATGCAGGAGGCAGAATGCCACAGGAATAAATGCCCTTGCTGCAGACAATGCTGCTGCTGAGTTATTGATGATGGAGGTGCTTTTGGAGCATGGGCTTTGAGGTAGAACAGCTATGGTAAAAGGTGCAAAAAGGAAAGGTATGCTGAGAAGGCCTGGGGAAAAGGATTAGAGCAAAAGGAACTGTGGGCTCTCCTCTGTCAAGGAGCTGTGGTGCTGCTGTACTTTCAGACAGAGTGTGATGGCTAAGACAGCAGCTGAAACATTCATTAAATTGACTGTTTTAGCTTTTTGGACAATTAGTCCAATAATTATGCTGCTTATTTATTATAATAGCCTGCAGTTAATGGATGCCATGCAAGGGAATTAATGTCTCTAGATTATTTTAAAAATACCCTGAATATGCCATCTTTTTAAATAGTAATGAAGAACATCTCCGTAAGATGTTTAAATAAGTTGCAGATTGCTGTGTCAGGGCACCCTAATATCCAGACATGCTCACCACTGTTCAAAAGCAGTAAGAAAGTCCAACACATATTAAGGAAAAATATCTCTTGCTATGGGGCTGGGAGCAGGACCCTGAGGCTGCTGTGTGCACTACCAGGGCAGGAATGCTCTTCAGCTCTGTAGCAAGTGGTGTACATCTGTTGAGGCCCTGTAGTGCTTTGTGTCCATCAACAGCAGGGTAATACATTACCTGCCTTACCCTTGGCTTGGTTTGTGTCGTGCCTCTGTCAGATAGAGATGGTGCCTTTGCCTACAGGCTGTGGCAGGCCTATTTATGATTTGCTCAGCACAGCCTGTCAGAGGCAGTTAAGATACCTTCACCTAAGCAAATGTTACTTGCTATTCCCTTGTTATAAAACAAAGGTCGTTTGAACTGAAAATACCTCTGTTCCTAGCCAAAGTGGGGGAGAGTTCTGTGTAATTGTCTGCCGAAGCAGCATAGGAGCCATGGGTATGGGGAAGGAAGCTAACACAGCTATTGCCAAAACACAGATGATGTTGACTGAGTTTGCACAGATACAACAAGCAGTGTACCTCTCCAACCCTCAGTCCAGGTTTCAGCTGGCTGTTCCAAGGCTCCGTGTGGAGCAGTGCAGCTGTTTGACCTTGCCCAATTTCACTAATTGCCATTAAGCTGTGGTAAAGTCCATGAGCTAAGCAACATGCAAGACGAAAAAAGAGATATTGAGCAGGTCCAAGGATTCAAAAGGAGAAATACAGCCTTCACAAAGGTATAAAACTCTAAGGAAAAAGTAGGGAAGAAGATGGCAATTTGGCACTGTCAAAGCATCAGCCTGTTCTCATGCAGCAACACAGACAACAATTTCTGCACCCACTGTGCTAGAAGGGATGCAGCAGTTTCCTTATTGGGGTGATGAATGTGCCCACATTAGCCCGTGCTGGACAGCCAGAAGCAGGGCTACTTCAGGAGTTGCTAAATTCTCCTGCCCCACTGCCCTAACTGCACTAGTTGCATTTTGCAATGAAATTAATTCCCATCTCCAGCTCCTTCTTCATGCTGACATAGCAGAAAGAAGGGAGTGGTCTTGTAGTGGTTGCTTAGTGTCACACTGCTCTTTTAGATACCCGCACCCTGCATTAAGGCTGAAAAGCTGTGAGAACCCTCTGTAGGTTTACAGAGCTGAGGCTGCTTTCCATAGGGATACAGCTTCAACACAGTGAATGTAAAAGTTCTGTGCCCCGGCAAAGACTGAGGCCAGGATCCATGAATCCTAACTCCAACAGCTATGCTAGTACTCAAGCTATGCTTCCCAGATGACGAGTGATTTGCAGTGATTTGCGTGGAGCAACCTGCCTCCTGGGCAGCTGTACACATAGAGCTGTGATATTTAATACCTCCTTTAGCTGCCTTTATATCAAAGGAGTAGGATAGAGTGTACCCATTTGCATGCCTTGGTTTTGTGACACTGTGCTATGTTTTTAAAGAAGGACAGGATGTTCTGTTCTACACAGCAGCACCTACCGAATAATATCAACTAGCCAGGCACTTAAAATTATAATGGCGGCTAACCTCTAATGGACTGAAAACTGTGTAAACCTGACAAATCCCATAAAATAAAAATAATTATGTCTTCTGTATCAGGCAATTTTAGAACATGAACAACGTATGTTCAGGGAGAAAAAAGCTTCACTGAAACTACAGGGGAAATAATGGCACCTAGTATTCATGGGGCTGTAACAAAATATTATTTACAGATCTCCATTGATTGTGAAATTATCTATACTGAAGAAACTGGATGTACTCTAAAGCAAAGATTGAAGGAGCATAAAACATGTAATATTGTAGTTACAAGGCACATAAAATCTTATTGGATCTGTGATAAATATTTGTGCCTGAGCAATTTTACTATTTTACAAACTACTTTCCCTGGAGGATGGTTAAAGAATACAAGGACACCCTATTTATCAGTTTTAAAGTCTAGCAGCTCCCAACACATATGATGAGGGTGTAATATACCTGATCTTAAAAGTGTCCAATTAATTGTTTAGTTTTGTATTGAAAATGTTCTTTTTTTCTTTATTAAAGTTACTTTCAATAGATAGACATATCATCCCTTGGGCTGCATAAATAAAGGCAGAAGATGTCCCTAAAGGGATGCCATTTTGGAATTGAAACCATATATTAAATTCCCCATTGGGGATGAAGAGCCCACAGTGCAGAGTTTAATAGAAGCACTGCATTCAGCGGCTGTACAACACTTGGAATTTGTCTGCAGGACTTGGAAGAGGCTGCTCTGCACATTTAAAAAAAAAAAGGTAAATGCAGGCATGTATTTTCATGAGATTTGTGGATGGGGAAGGAGGGCATTTGAAGATGAAGATAAGACTCCCTGAGTGGCAATGAAATGTTTTCTCCAATCTTGTATTTTAAACTCCATAAGGATCTCACAGAAACAATATTTTTTCTTTTAATTTGACCTTATATACATTTGCACTGGTAATTTCTTAGGTATTTGTCTGTGTCCCTCATTGATTGTTCTTGAGTGTAACCTTTTTCCCCTTTGGAAGAAGACTTCACCTTTCTTCATGTATGAAAGGAATTTGGAGAGTTAAATGCCAGGGCAAGAAGCTCTGTGTCACATAGCTGTAAATAACTTCATGGTATTCCACATGCTTAAACATCTTTAACTGATTGATCACTTTCTATTAGTTATCTAACAGAGGACTGAGATTAAATTAAAGTCTTGCAGCCTCCTGGGACAGCTCTCACAACTACAAGAATTTACAAGCAATATGGCCACCAGGCCACTCAAGGCAGCTCTTAGAGGCAGAGAGATAAAGCCAGTTATCATCCCGCTCATGCATTTAATTTCTGGAATGGTGACTTAAACAGGCAAAGATGTCTGTAGGTAAAACTGAAAGTCTGGGTTGAATGATCAGATTGAATGACTGGCACAGGGCATGGCTTTTATTTTGGTGTTGTAAATCATAGTCCTGAGCCAAAACTGGATATTTGTTATTTCTTTACTTGTATTGACACATTACTGGGGAATCTCCTTGCTTCTAGCTGCTCCAGACAGACATTTAAACCAATGATTTTGGTGCTATCCTCATAACTAGAAAAAAAGTAGCCAGAAAGATAAACAAGTGATGTCTAAACACATCCAACAACAGTCATCACTCTATCTTTCGTGGTCCCTAGTAGCCTGAGGAAAGAGCAACTGCATTTTGCATCATGTCCTGAAAGTCATCAGTCCATAGCCACCAAGAAGTGATGCAAAGTGCTGATAGTCCATGCCCAGCAAGCCACTTGAGTCCAGGCTGAAAACTCCTGAAAAATGTCACCCGTGAAAGAAAGCAGTTCCTTCCTACATCTCAGTTATTAGAAGCAGGAAGCAGGTTGGTACACTTCTCCAAGGTTTAACTTCTGCCTATATTTGTGCTTGGTCGTATGTCTATACTTCTTACAGAGAAAAGCATCAAAATCTGAATTCCCCATATTGTGTTGTTTATTAATTCTGTTCTTTTCTTTTTTTTTTTTTTTAATAAGGGCAGGAAATACTAAAGTATAAGCCCAAAGGAAAAGGAAGTTTTCAGTTTAAATGGATGCTTTGAGTCAAAATCAAAGACAGACTGCTAGACTGACCTTCCATCTGAACAAAATGAGTTTTTGTCAGCCTAATTGCTTCCTTAATGTATTCGATGCAGTGTTTTCTATTCATTGACTCCAACAGGAGAAGGCTGTGTTTTTGCAGGGCGCAAAAACAGTTTGCTTTTTTGATCTGCAGTGGGCAGGCACACGTGCATCAATCCATTCTTCAGCTATTAAAGTCAATATTCTGAATCAGTTGATACAGTAATGTGAAAACCAAGGCTAGATCCTCAGCCTGTACCTGAGCTCCAATGCAGTCAGTAAGGCAATGCAGATCACTGCCAGGTGGGGGGCTGATGCCTACCTTTTAAGCTGTGCAAAACCTAAAGTTGAAATGCAGGAGGGAAGGGCAAGGCTTCTTGGTCTCCTACCTTTCCTCAACTAGCATCTCTAGAACATCATTGGGGACCAGTCCTGCCAGCTCTTTGAACCCTTGGAGGGTGGGCTGCTTACCATCTTTTTAATGCTGTCTGCAAAGCAGGAGAAGTGTCTGCCAAAAATGGGGAGAAACATGGGTACCAACTGAAGATCAGTAACTGCTGGAGCAATGCTCTTGCTCACTATGTGTGCAGCTCCAGCAAGTATTGCCCTCCTGGGTGGTTGAGCACAGGACATCTCCTGTAGCCCATGTGCTCCTTGGCCGCCTTGTAGACAGCCAAGAGGTCACTTATGCAAGAATTCTTCATGATGTCTGGGCAAGCCAGAGAAAAGCATGGGATCCAGTATGCCAAGAGGGGCACATTTGTCCAATGCAGAAGGTCATCACCACGTTATGGTGTCTTGGAGTTGGGAAAAGCTGCTTTGCAGCAAGGCATTACTGAAGAGGCAACATAACTATTTCCTTTCTCCAAGTTTTCAGGTAAAATGTCCCTTAGTGCTCCAACTTCTTACTGAGATGCTCATGGAAATTCATCAGTTATATGGCTTCTTTCATGGTAAACTAAACAAAACTGATGTCTGGCTAAACTTTCATTGCTTCTTCTACTCATGCTCTTTCCTAAATCTTTTATTGAAAATGAGAGCAAATATGAAAATGTTCATATACAGTAAACTATCTGATTGTGACTATTGCCGTCATGATCCCATCATTCCATTTTTTTAGCACCTTTCTGGGAAATTGCTTTCATGGGTTGAACTTAGAGGGCACTGTTAAAGACAAGGTCATGGGAGATCTTGTCCTGAACATTGCTCTTTCCTGCACAGAAGAAAAGTTATATAGGAACATAGCAACAAAACATGTTGGAAGCAAGGGACTGAGATTTCTTCCCTGTAGGATATTATAAGATATTTTGATCCATAATCACTGAGCAGAATATGAGTGTTTACCTTAGTGCCTTGAAAAATAAAAGAGGGATGCTTTGATCCATGTTACCAGTAAGAATAAAGGAAGGGTTGATTAGAGCCACCAGTTTTTGAGAACACCTTCAACAAGCACGCTGGAAGACAGAAAATGTGTCACAAAGTCTCACGTAAGAGAGACAAGCTGTGCTTAATCAAAGCTGACACAAAATCAAGACTTTTCAAGGCAATACCTGAAGTAAAAGATAAGTATTCAGACACTGTCAGTCTCTGCAAACATCTCCTGGTGCCACCAAGTAAAAAAAAAATCATCCTCACTAATACATGATTTTCATTTCACTGTATATGTCACCAAAAATGCCTTTCTCAAAACCTGACTACAGATATTTCCGAGGTAATGAACTATCCAGTGTTTCAGATCCACAATATCACCACCAAGAAAAAACCACATGAAGGTTGGCAGCCAGGGAGAAACAAGGTTAAGAAGAGGTGTCACAGAAAAAGACTGTGAGTGATACCAAAGCACAATTTAGTAAGATAAACAAGGTCAAATTTTATCCTTTTTTCTAAAACAGATGTTTACCGCAATAGATTTCCATGGCACTGCAAAAAAATCACTGCATGCTACTAAGAAAATAATTTATTCACAGTCCTCAACTATTTTGAGGATGAAGGCAGGTCTTGGTGTCCAGAGAGGAAACAGGAATCTCATCTGAAGATTGAACACGGTAAACATAAGCAGTGATAGGCTGTTTGGAGCAGAGGTAAAATGACTTCTAGAAACCTTTATTCTTTTTGGTTTAGTTGCTGCTGAAGACACATCCTGAGTGATTTGGTCCTCCCCACTGCTGAGTTAAAATCAACACATTGACAGAATGCCAGTCTTGGCATAATAAAGTACATGTATTGTTCAAAATGCTTATTTTTAAATACTTTATTTAGTGGTTTCTTCACGTGCCACATGCTGGGTAACAGGAGAGGGCTCCATTGTTTTTAAAAACAAATAAATAGACCAAAAAAATCCCTTTTGGCGATGAAAAGAGCAGTTCGTGAGACTGCTATAAATGCAACTATGTTTTAGCTCTGTGCTCCCAGACTCATTACTCAGTGCTTTCTCCAAACTTTTGTTTGGCCAGTGCTGCTTTAGCCAAACTCTTTGTTGGCCACCACATCTTTCATGACATGGTGAGGACAATGTCTTTAGTGGTGACTTCACGTGTCTATAGGCTTACCCAGTTTAAGTACATGACCACAATTGCTAGAGTTTTCAAACCTGTTGGATATCATATGCCTGAAGGTGGATGGGGGGTGTGTATATGTGTCTACACATGGTTTTCTCCTAGAGGTTTCAGGGATATGTTTCCATCCAGCTAGAGGCAGAATGTATTACAAGTATAATGGTTGTCTCCTGGCTCAATGTCAACCATGACACCTTACCTGTTAATTGAAGACTTGGGTTGTTGATCCTTCCATGACCTGCCCACTGCTTCTTCTGTCTTTACTACCCGACAACTTTGTCCTGATAGCTTCACCTTGGATGGTCATGCACACTGCTTTTCACAGCCAACACATCCTGTCAAGAGTCTCCCACAGCAGTGATCACTGTTGTCTTGTCTTTCCCTGATATTTCACCAGCCATTGATATTTGGAGGCATTTCTCTGGGCTTTCATCTGCCTTTCCCAACAGCTCCTTCTTTAATATTAGAGCTTTCTTGTTCACACACAATTCCCTCTCTCATTAGGGAATTGTTAAATTTTCCAAAGCTATGCAAAAGACAGACTTCTCAGCAATATAATGGAAGAAATTAGTTTCTATTTCTTCTGCTGCTTGATTACTGTCTTGTTTTCCAGAGAAACTGTCTGTCTGCTGTCTTCTGCTGCCTTGAGTCTCATTTATAGAATGGCCTGCTGGCAGCACATTTTGGCAATTGCTACCCAAAAAAAAGTTCAAATCTGGTTTGGATTTTCTCTTTAGAAAAAAAAAAAAAAAGGAGTTTGTTTTCAGCTCTTGTGTCCATAGTTAATTCTGCAGAATTGGGTGGTACCGTGAAGGTGTCAGAGTCCACCTGAATATTAGGCACATGTACCTGAGATTGACAACACCTCAGTCACTGGGCTTCTAAAACTCCCTTTGGTTTTAGTAGCTCACTGACCAAGTTCTCAAAGTGATCCATTATTTTGAAAACTGGAGTTGATAGGTTTTGATTTTGGAAGCAGTGCACTGAAATACAAAAGCACCTGATGCTTTTTATACTCCTTCAGAGGCATCACTTCCTTTCTTTCAAAATATTTGTTTCTCAAAAGGAAATTAAAGAGTGTGTAATGTGTAATTTGTGTGATTCACAAACATTTGCATTTTCCAATTATTTCTACAAAAGCCTGAAATGCTGAATACATGGATGTGCTGAGGAGCATTCAGTCAGCTTCTTTCCTAGTATTCAGATGTCAGGTCTCTCATATCATATGTTGCCCGGGGAAAGAGGCATTTTGGTGGCCTCAGACCATGCCTTGAGGAAACAAATCCCTGTCCAGCTTATGAGCTGGAACAGGAAAGTTGATCATTTTTTGCACACACAGCCCAATTAACCTGAAATTCTGTTATGTACAGTCTCTGCTTATGGCTTAGAGTCAGCATCTCAGAAAGATTTAAAATTTATTCTTTCTTTTTAAACATCAATAATTGCAAATAGTTACACAACACTTAACCCTCGAATGACAATGACCAATGCATTTGGCACTTTTCTCCTTCCTTGATATTTTGCTCTGAATTTTTTAACTTCAAAAAGTTGTTTGTGTCATTTTACTCCCCCCAGGGCAGATGTCTGTCTGTCTTCATGTTCTGAAAACAATATATGATCAAAGCAATTTCAAAAATAATGCAGAAATTTATTACATACTTACTTTTTAACAATGACTTCTAAATGTGATTTAGAAATATAATGCAGAATAAATGTTTTTACATAGCAATGTCTCTGCTAATGAGAGGTATTGTTCCATGAGTGCCTACCCCAGAGGAGATCTACAGACTCATAAAAAATATTTAGTTCTGGGCTGGATGTCTTTTCTGTCTTACCCACTTTTTTTCTATAGAGAAACTTGTGACACAATAGGTTGGGGAAACATTATTTCCATTCCTCTGGTAAGGAAATCTTACAATATGAAGCATGTATCAGTAATTTCTCCCATACGGCAGTTCATGGCATGGAAATCATCATTGCTACTGCTCATACATGGCTTTCTAAGTTGTAATGGATTTATCAAACAACTCCAAGTCCCACTCTTTGTTATCTCCAATCATAAACTTACACCTATATCCCACACCATATGCAGTGGCACGAACTTGTCTGTAGACTTGTGGCAAAATGCTGTAGGGTGTTCCCTGGAGACCCATAAGCTGCTTGTTGCCTCTGTTTTTGTAGTGTACCTTTCAAATGAGAGTGCAAGGTCTGTGATCCACAATCTAGCCCTCATCTGGCTTCTAGACTTTCCCCCACCCCCAGCAGAGAGCTTGCTGAAGCCATGGCTGTCAGACTCAATTATTTGCACAGCATCTTAATAGGACTTGCAGTTTTCCTAAAGGAAAAAAAAAAAAAAAGAGAGCACACCACCAGAAAAAAAAAACGCCACTAGGGTCAATTGTCCTTTCTTTAAAATTGGTTTTATGGAAGTCATCTCTTCCTGAGAGATTTGAGTCACTCTTGGAACTACTGCATAATCAACTCATGTCTTCTCTGGGGACTACACTACTATGAAATCAAATAATGTTGTAATCTCGATGTGAAAACCAACTTCAGTCAGCACCTTTGATCTCAAAGGTTTGAGAGTGTCACTGAAAGAATTACTTTGAGCCTGATAGTCTTCCAATCAAATTGCAGCAAGTATTGACTATGATCTCTCCCAAACCTGCAACCCAAGCAAGAAAGAGCCTGTGTAGGTCTTAATGAGACGCTGCCAAAAAAAAGACTTTCATGACATGGGAGGTATTTTAGGAACTATTGCTTTCCTTAAGGGCTTTCCATAATGGTAGCACTGCAGTGTGGTTTAGTAAGTGCAGAGCTAAAGGGATTACTGGCTGCACTGCTGAATGTAACTATGGTCCAGATCCTTTGTGCCCTACAGCTGTCCTGTGGCCTTATTTAGAGAAGCTAAGTGGTAACTTTTCACTCAAAACAAGACTGTGTGAAATGGGCTTTCATCAGAAGGGCATCATTCATGTTTCCCTATTTTTTTGGTAACAAATCTCACAGAAAAACAAGATGGGGAAAAGTGTACTTTTTATTGCTTTGGTCAGTCTTCTGTTTTCAGTTTCATTTTTCATTGGCAACAAAGAAGGCTGTTTTCACTGGCATTTTTTAAGATGAACAAAATTCCTGTGAAAAATAATTGGTGTTTTTCAACTGCCTACACATGAGAGTCCTATAAACTCTAATCCTGCAGCTGAGGCTATGAGCAAAGCTGTGTTGAAATCAATGGAGCAGAGCAGGATTGGCAGCAAGAACGATTATAAGATCAGTGGCCAATTAGGCAAAAAGACAGCTCAAGACCATTATGATAGTGAGAACTAAAGCATTGTCTTCTTAGGTAACAGAGATAAATCACTGAAAAGGAATCCATATGGCTTTGTAGAAAGGCACCAAATGCCAGTTCTAAAATATTGTCGTGGATTTGTTGGAGGGGAAAAAAAGTCTTTTTGACAACATTTTGCAGTAGTTTCTGTAATTATTATATCTAAAGAATAGAAATACACCACAGCTTTTTGTATTCAAGTTAATATTGGGGTGAGAAAAATATTTGGTTTCTTCTTTACCAGTTTTACTGCATGCTGTAATTGCATCTTGTGCTGTGTCAAGGGACACATTCAGCCTGCCTTGACAACTCACTTCCACTAAAGTTATGGGAATTTTTATTTTATTATCATGTTAGACATAGGAGAACATTTTCATATAATGCCTGTGTTTCAGCCACTTCCTTTTAAGTATTCCTTTGCAAGTGGTTAATGGTAATGATAATTTGATAATTTCTTCATAATTATATTTTCCTGTGGAAAGAAAGGCTAGGCAGTCATGCAATTCGTCCACGTCCCCTTGCTCTCCAAAATTTCTGAACCCTTTTGACCCCTCTTAAGCAAATCTGACACATGACAGAATTTTCCAAGCTTTTAATTTTCTACAAAGTCTGCGGAAGGAGGTAACTGGTCTCACTGGAAATAGCTAAATGAAGGTGATTTGGGGATGAACCAACACTTTGTCAGTCATCAGAGATACTAGGAGGGAGCCATTAGAAAAAATCAGGCTATATGAAAAGCCCTGGTTGCAACTTGTACTTTCTTGGGTACCAAAGCCAGACTGCTCTCAGATGCAGAAGTATTAGAGCAGGCTTTGGCAACTTCCTGCCCACAGACATTACAGTAAATGCTTACAGCATGTAATCCTCAGGAAACTGTGTTACAGTGGGTTTTAGAGCCCTCTTGGGCTACAGTTGAAAGAGCAAATGCTTTCCATGGACAGAAAAAAAAACGAAACCAACAAAAAAGACATCAAGTTATGAAGCTTAGAAATTAAGATTAGTAATTCATTAAAGGAGCTTTAAGTGTTATTAGCTCTGAAGAAGTCATGATCTACTCATAGATAGTCTGCAAATATAAAGAGATGAAATACAGCAAATAGTTTATCTGTTATATGGGAATTGCTTTGTTCTAGCCATTATTTTTTGTATATAATTTCTTTCTCTGTAATTCACTTTCCCTTTCATATTGTTTCTTTCCTTTGAAGATAATTTTGTATTTATCTTTTATTTTCTCATTTAATTATATGCATAAAAATAAAATACTGAAATGTTTAAACAACTCATTAAAACCTGCTTGTAATACTCTGGGACAAAAGCTGATGCTGTGTTCAACAGCCCAGAATACTGTAGCTTTATGAAGCTTATGAAAATCTTGTGAATCATTACTGTGGGCTGTCTCCAGTTTCTTGTAAATCAGGTGAATTGCAAACTGGATCTCTCAAGAAAAGTGTCCAGGCACTTCAAATCTTTGTACAGCTTCTGTCTTCATCCATTCCAGTGGTACAAAGCCTTTACTCCATAATTGCTACTACACATACAGCCTGGAGTTTCACTGAATTATTGGAAGGTGAAAGTGAGGCTTTCAAAGACAACATTTTCATGCTTATAGATTTTATTGATGTCATCTTGTTTGCAAGACATATGCAGGTCTCCTAGAATATCTGTGACATCCATATCCTGCCTTATAATCACACTATACCACAATCATCACAATGATTAAAGATATTACTTTTTTCCTTGTGTGGTGAGATTAGAGAAGTTCAGTTAAATGGGAGAAGAAGGATGAAGAAGCACAGTTATATATCATGATCAGTTTCAGGAGGAGGCCTTTAGAGGAACTCTCCCTGTGCCTTTAAGGTCTCAAGGAGCAGCATTTTCAAGTGGTAAGGGAGACTGGGCACCCACTTCCTATCCTCTTTCTGGGAGAGCTTAGGGCTGGACCCTGCTTTTGAAGCACATCTTGTCCTGAAAAAAAGTCTGCAGCAAGACTGCAAAACCTGCCAGACAGACTAGACACACCCATGAGGCGAAGAGGGACAAATTTGATGGTAGCACTAGGAGGGTCAGTGGCTTTGTCCCACAATGGGATGGGGAATCTGCCCTGGTGGGAGGCTCCAGGAGAATGTACCTCTCTCCACCTATCAGCCACCTGGGCCCCTCCCACCTAAGTGATGCTGTAACTTTGCTGCTGAGACTCAGCATTCTTTTTGCCATTTCTGTTTGTACTTATTCTTCTGCCCCTACACTGATTGTCCTCTTCAATATGTCCATTTGACTTTAGACAGTGGCTTTGATTGCATCATTTGATTATAGCAAGTCTCCATTGTGTTTTAGTACAGCCAACAATAGCCTCTGTGTGTCTTCTACCTATAATTTTTAAAATAGGATCTGAGACAGCCTCTGACTCTATAAAGAGAGTGGATGTGGAGGGGCACAGCTGCAGGGCCAGAACTGGGTCTTATTTAAGTCCAGTGAGCCCACAGCTCTGCTGTGTCCCTTCCTCTAAAACTGAGATTTGCATGCAGAGATTACTATGAGTCTCCTGGTCTGCTGCCCCACCAAAATGGTTAGTGAGGATAAGCTTTTGACTCAAAAATTTCACAGTTTAAGTTTTGTAGATATAATAGCTTACAGGCCCAAAATGGATCACTACAATATTTGTGGTTTACTTGGAGACGAAAATGAGAGTATTTGTGATAGTCCCTAACTTCAAGGTTACCAGACCATCAAATACATATCTTGAAGCTCAGAGAGGAAATTCTGAATCAGAGATGTCAACTTGTCCTTAATCTGTCCTGGTTTTCCCAGGCACAGTACCTCTCCTATTAATGTGTGGTAGATGGAACAGATGGGCTGCAATGTTTGAGCAGGGACATGGGTTACAGGGAGGCTGCAAGACTTTGACTTTCCCTTAAAACTGTTGGAACTGTTTTAATGCTACCCTTTAGCTGTCTCGCTTTAAAGGTCAGTGGGTCTTTGTAATAGTGCCATGTCCTAAACTGCTGGACAAAGGGCATGCACTACTATATGGTCTTAACACTTTGGAAAACATTGTAGCCCTCATAAATAGAGATACAATGGACCATCACCTGGTTTTTTGAAAGGTTACAGAGGATGAGGATGGTTGAAGTCACAGCACCTACTTCTTAATATTCCTGTCTCAGTTTTCTCTTCTATAGACCGGGACTGGTACCAGTTTCCTGCCTATTAGAGATGCTACAAAGATTATTACACACATACCAGATCATGAGACAATTTTAAGCATTTTTTTTTCTAAGTAGCACTGTTTAAACTATAATACTCCCACGTAAAATTTAAGTGGTTCACTACCTACCATCTTATGCTTGCATTAACTTTTAAGGTAGATCACCTTTATCACCTCCCCCTTGTCTCTAATGATTACAGATTACAGCTGTGGTTTTCAAAAGAAACTTTCTGAGTCCTATTGTCAGCTATAGCAGAGGGAAGGAGTTTGGCAGAGAAATGGGGGACTCTTCTCCACTTCCTCCATCCTTTTTTCCCCAGTTTCCCAGGTAGTTTTTCTGCCTAAACTATATTACATCCTCTGCATATAAAGAGTAGTCTGTGTTTTGCATAGTTCTGCTAATGAGGATAGCAGAAATACTTAAAGCTATCCCCAGAGCCGTGGAAACAGGATCTGAGCAGCAGCTGTTCTTGAAGGATCAGCAATCTCCTTTTCCTGCTAGTTGAAAACTCAAGAGCAGTTTCCTCTGCCCGTGTGGATGCTGGTAGTGGGTAAGTTTCTCTCTCATCACCAGAAATGTTTTAGCAAACTTCCCTTCGATAATGAAAGGAGGGGTTTTATTGTGTGCTTGTAATCTTGGCCGTGAGGCCGAGTTTGGACTGACGATTTCAAGACTCTCAAATGGATTGCCCAGTAGAGGGAGCAAAGGGAGCACTATGGACACTGTACACTCTCCGAAGCTCGCAGAAAGGCTTCCCCCGTGCAAGCAATCCTTAAGTGCTTCTCCCCAGTCCCCCGGGTTTGTTAGTGGGTTAGTGTGCCATTGAGCCAAGCAGAAACAATGCCCGGGAAAAAAAACCGGCCTCTGGACAACCAGGTTCTGAGCAGATGCTGCCAATGCAGCCAGACAGACAGAGCATCAGCTGCTGTTGTCCAGAGTTTAAAAATATTCTCTTAAGAGTTGCTTATTTAAAGCCTATATAATAATTTATTTAAATAATATATAACAATTTAATGGATTATTTCGATTAACCATAAGGTAATTACTATGTATAAATTAATACTATGTTGTTATTAATAGGATAATTAATGTGAATATAATTTAATAATTATAATTACCCTTCAACAAATTTGGGGCTGATTCCCATGGACGGCATCCAATTTTCCCTCAAGAGCAAGCAGTGTGCAAGGCTTCACAAGCAGCTTAATTCTGATGCTAAGGACAATTTCCACCCTGTTGAATTTAGTTCTGTGTTGGACCAGGAATATGGTGTACCAAGGCCTTGGTGGTGCTGGCAACTGAAAATCTTTCTGCTTGGAGGTTGGGCTTGCTCAGTCGAGATGGAATAAGCACCAAAAGCCTGCACTGCTCATGCTACAATAGGTAAGCACAAAGTGCAAAGGAAAAAAAAAATTCGTGTTGGAAGACAACACATCATTTTTCTGATTACATTTAGTGCACACCTGCCTTTCACCAGTTTAGTTATGACTGTCTAAATCCATGCAGTGTTTATGCTCTAATTAGTTTTCAAAATGTTATAAAAGCCATTACTTCATATGTTTACTAAATAGGAAAATGAAATATAGGATCAGATTTTCCTGTAAAGCAGTCTGGCTACGTCAACACAAATCCCCTCCTGTTACAGTAATGCCAAAATCATTAGTGCTATCGTATTTAGGTAAATGTCTGACTTCAACATGATTTTTGCTGCTTTTCTGGAAACTTTAGACAATTGGCTAAACAAAGACCATACTTCTTCCTAAAAGTGTATGTTATAATGAACTGAAAAACTATAGCATATCTTATTCAAAGATGGTGAATGAGCTAAATATTTTTTCCTCTGCATCATTTTCATGGCTTTCATTTAAAGAAATAATTTTTACTGGAAAGAAAGTTCATGGCAAAATTTTAGACTTTGATTTATTTCAAGCAGCCAGGAAGGAACGATTTTTTAAAAAAGTTTTTCAAAGAGTATCCTTTTCTCTGGGTGACAGAAAAAAAAAGAAAACGTACAATTAAAAATCCAAATATGGAAAAAAAGTTTAAAACTTACTATTAGGTTAAAGTATCTTTGGAGCAGTTTCCATGGAACAGGCTCATCTCTGACTTTCTCCTCTCTAATTTCAGAGTGATTTGTTTGTTACTAATTTGTCTTATTTCAGTCTAAATACGTGTACAAGGTGCAAAGCAGTAGACCACAATAATTAATGGAAGATTGTATAGGGAAGCTAGGCTATGTTTGTGTTTGTGTCCAACAACAATAATCCAGGAGCATTTCATACCAGAGGCATGCTTCTAAATGAGTTGCATGGGCTGAATCAACTTTTGAGATCAATAGGAATAGAGCATAGAAAAAAAAAACCAACATGCTATTTCAATTCCAACAGTTACTGGAGAGTTAACCAGCCTCTGAGAAAAACGTTATCAGGATTGACACATTTCCAAAGTGTATTCTGATTTTAGCTAAGCCTTATCTTCTGACAAATGTTTTGTTGGCTATATTCCAGCTTGTTCTTCACGTTATTAGTTTTTTAATTCTTGGAGGTTTTTTTTTCAATACAATGAATTTTTTGCACACTGTGGTAATTGAAATAGAAGTAAGAGTGTGTTATTCTTCTGGCAGTCGTATTCCCTTCAGTGGCTTTCTTTTAAGTAACAAGCCATCGCAGCAGTAAGAACTAAAAGGCTACACAGAGGCACATCAGGTGGCTCTGATGATTGAGTGGCTGTGAACAACGGGTAGCTTATTGTGATGGCTCAACCGCCACCATTACACCGAGACTGAAAGCGAACACACGTGTGCATTTAGAATTCCTTAAAGATGTATTTTATTTGATCCGTAAGGGATTGCTTCAGCTTTTACAAAAGTATCTGGCAGAAAATACCTTTGTTCCCATGAATGGGAGTGGGTTTACTTTTCAGTTTTCCTTCTCTCCTGGTGCTTTTATTTGCAGCCATTTCAAGTCTGAGTTGTTGCGAGTGTGATATTGAGTGAGACACTTGTTTGAGCACCCTTGACTTCTTCAGCTATGATGTTTTACATGTTTAAAAGCTCCATGGAGCTACCACATAGCAAATGAACAGTTATTAATAACAGTCTGAGAGGTTAAAAAAAAAATAAATTATGGTAGCAATCAGAGCACCAACCAACCAGCTCTCAACCCAGAGCCTGAAGATGTGTGATGATTCTTCAGAAACTTTTCTTTCCCCATGGCACATACACAAGGCGTTACTCAGGGCATGCCACATTACATGCACAGTGAAGCCCTATCCTTAAAATTCACAGGAGCTGGCTATTTTTCTTGTGCTGCGTGTGTTTTGATGCCATGGGTGTGATTCTTCTGGTGTCTGGTGCCACAGAGGCAGCAGATGAAAGCCATGGAGTTTTGCAACATGTAAAACACAAACCAGAAAGCTAATTAAGCATCATCAGGCACCCCACTCGTTGCATGGAGTGTAATGGCAGATATTTGCTATCTGTACAATTAGAAAACCCTTGGGATAATGAAAACAGCTTTGTGAAAATGCAATTGCAAGCCTTGTTCTTTGCTGTGCAACTGCTGGGTGCTTCCTCCTGTACTAACACATAGTAAAAATATGAATGATGAAATGAACTGAAGGTCACAAATGGCATGGAGTTACTTAGAGATGAGAACCAGCTCCTGGGACCTACATACTAAGGACTAGAAACAGCTTGAGTTTTTAAAGTCCAAAACAAACAAGCAACAGCAACAACAAAAACATAAAAGAAGCCACTGGGGCAGAAAAAAACCAAATTGTGTAGTTTAGGCTTTGTCTGACACTGAAGTGATTGCACACCAATTCTTTGCATAAGGCCAGAAAAAAAGTAAGGAAATCACAGGGAGGCGGGAGAAAGCAATGTAGCCAAGGACAAAAGATGTAAAATTCAGTTTTCTTATGTATTCTTTTTGGAATGATGGGAGCAAGCTGTCTCATACACATATGCATGCATACACATCCTTTTGTAGAGCCAGAGGTAGAGGAAAGCCTCAGAAGTGAGCAGTGCTAAGGCTTTTCTGCAGACTCATCTCTCCCAGGGAAAACCCTTCTGTCCTGGTGCTCCTTGGGGGAAACATCCCCTGAGGCACTGCTCGGACCAAAGCTCATGGCTCCTTTCCCTGTGAGCTGATACACTTTTTCCTTGTTAAGCACAAAAAAGGTTCAAAGCCATGATTTCAAGCTTGACCATGACCCCCTAAAACAGGTCAGGCAACTAACTCATGAAAAACTTTTCTTTTTTTCCCCCTCTGTTATCTAATTCTAAATCTATTTTAATTTTATGGGGGGATTAGATGCCAACACGCACGTGTGTGATGCCTTGTGTCATGGACTCAATGAATCCCTCATTTTACCCCTTTCCATTTCATCCAAGCTCCATTAAATGCCCAGGAAGCATTACTTTAACAGTGTGATGACAGTTTAATTAGATCAAGACTGCAGCAGAAGGGGGAGTATTGGAATTGGAGGCAGTTCTGGGTTAGATTCAGGATGTTTGCAGCTCAGCCTTCTTCCAGCCCACATAAGTAAGGGCAGCTCAGGGGCAGCTGCTGATACTTGCAGCTGGTTTTCCCCACAGGTACTATGTTCCATCCAAGGTCTAGTGGCTGATCTATATAGTATGGTTACAGCATCTTTAATTTCCTACTTTGATTTCCATTTCTGAAGCTTATGATACTAAGGTTTGTGCTCAGCATTATGGGAATGAGCAGCAAAGAATAATACTGCAGGTACACCACAGCCATAATCCTAGTCTCACTAAAATTCATAGCAAAACTCCCAGTGACTCAAAGAAAGGCAAGCTTTCACCTTCAGCTTCCCAGGAAAAAAAAAATAGGAAGCCTTAAACTAGGAGAGCTCTAAAAGAAGATTTATTCTGGTATGAACAAAGTGCCTTTCCCCACAAAGTCCATGGCTATTTAACTTGAAGTCACAGCCTTTCTTGTGAGACATAAGCTGTAGCCGTTTTACAGCTCTGTAGTGTATGATTGAGAGAAATGAAGCTGTTTGCTGTAAGCAATATCAAGGAGTAAAGTTTAGGCACTCTGACTCCCACTTTTCCACACATCTCAGATTTTAATACTTGTTTTTCATCACTGTTTTATGTATGAAAGTGCACTTTTTCCAGTGTGCATACTCAGGATTCCCAGGTGGGGGACATTTTATAGACCTTTCCACAATGTCCTTTAACAAAGGCTAGTTTTCAGCTGGTGATCTATTTCAATAAAACATGTATATTATTATTCTATGCTTTATATACTATTTGCTATCATTTAGTTAATGCATTTGTTTTGAGATATTCTTCATTCTTTTGTATTTTTTTCATACCATTCTGACATATGCATATAACAAGGCTTTTTAAAGATTTTGAAGAAAAATTGTTGAGATAATAACACCTTTTTGTCTCATGTCACCATCTGCTGCATGATCTCTGCAACACAAATCATTCTCATTGCTATGTACTATCTTCTAGAATAGATCTTGGATGAAATCTTGTTCTAACTCTTGCATTACCGAGATACAGAGAAACTCTTCCTTACCTTCAGTATTTCTGCTCTTCTATATTTAGGTTCCCTTTGACCTTAGTGTCAGCATGCCTGACCTTTAATGCAATGATCCTCAGTGCACCAGCATCAAGCAGAGAACTGCTATGCATCCTATATCCCAGATGGAGAGCTAAGATTTGCCTAAGGTCACACTGGACTGCTTGTGGAAGATTGAGGACTTAAGTCCAAATCTTTCACACACCAGCAAACTACCTCCAGCATCAGACTCATCAGACACTTCGCTTTGTTGCTGTCCATGACCTGCCTGGCTCTTATACAGCCTTTTTTCAGGAGATCTCTTGGAAAATGCACAACTTCTTGCCTGGGGTCCCCCTACTCACTCCACCACTAAACATGGTAGCTATTTTAAAAGTCAGGTAATCCAGATAATTTGTGAGGCAAGTTGGAGATTTTTTTCTTTTGACTGGCACCTGCTGGAATTTCATGTATTTATTTGGTTTACATGGTAAGATTTTGGTGGCAGGGAAGCTGCAGGTGTGGTTTCTGTGAGAGGATATCAGGAGCTGTCCCCATGTCAGAGGCAGTTCCAGCCACCTTCAAGAAGGACCCAATGCTGGCCATAGTTGAGACCATCAGTGTGCTTGGGGAAATTAATTTTGTCAGGCTGAATCTCTTGTGCCCATAATGGTAATGGCCAGTTGGTCTCCCTGTCCTTAACTCAATCCACAAGCTTTTCATCATATTTTCCAGCAGCCAGCAAAGGTCAACCCACCACAACATAATTATCATTGTAACCTGATTGGTGAGGCCATTGTCATTACTTTGTAGAAGTGCTGTGGGTATCTGAGTCAACACATGTTCTTTTTGGAAAGATGAAGTTAATTGAATTAACTCTTGTATGCCACATTAATACTGATAGAACTGAAAGGAGGATATGGCCTGTTGAGCTTGTGTGATTGCTGTTTTGTGTCTTAATGTGGAGCTCTTGTTTTCATGATATTTCCTAGCAAAAAAAAAAGTGTCATTTTATCTTTAACAGCACCCACTTTTAAAAAATCCAATAAATAAGGCATAAAATAGAGAATTAAAGTGTGTTACCTATATGAAGGCTCTGAAGACATTGAACATCAAGTAATTTGCTTTTGTCACCTCTCTGTCACTGCAAGTCACCCAAATAAGGTTTACTGTAAGTGAGCTAATGATAAATCTGCAACTCTGTAAGAACAGTTTTCTATCTTTAGGCTTCAGCTATGCTTTTCTTTTGTGTGTATAGCCTATTTATGGAATGCTGCTGTTGAACTTGAATGCAAACCAGAAAAGCGTTCCTGCCTAAATTGTCTATAAATACCTTCTGGAGGAGCTTGAGGGGTTTTACTGTCCATGCTTTTGTGAAGCCCTCAGTGTGCTGCTTTGCTCAAGTATTTGTTTATTCCTCATTCAACAACCATTGTCTGTCTTCAAAAAGTGACCTCCTGAAATATATACCCCACCTCAGTAAGAGACTGCTATTTTTAAATAACCCTGAGAACATTGTTCCTGCATGGCCTCTATGAGGCAAGGATATACAGAAACATGTGCATGAAAATTATATTTTTGGATATACCAGGGCACAGATAAACATACGGATCTTTTAGGAAGCTAACAAAGGAAAGGATTTTAGGTGAAATAATGTTGTAATCCACTAGAGTAGATCAGACTAATGTGTAATTGTCCCATACTCCCATCTCCAACAGTGGTCTGAATAGGATACAAGCGAGGGCAATAGAAGAAAATGCAGAGCAAAAGTGTTAGAGGATAACTTGTAAATAGGAAAATTTTCCTCATTAATTAGGCACAGATTCATGCCCTCGAGCAAAAAGCTTTCAAGTATTTTTCAAATCCTGAGCTTTGAGTTCGTCTTAGGTTATTTTGTGTGTGTGTGTGTGTGTGTGTTTGGCATCCTGTGTAACAATCTCAGCCTATTCTTGCTGGGGTATCACGTGTCAACAAGTTGTATAGGCTGATCACTGGACAAAAACGTGGTTTCTTTGAAGAGTTTTGATTTACCTGTTTTTCTGACTCTTTGAATGTCTTTGGAGCTTAAGCTGGATGTGGGAAGGAGTGTAGCTCTCTAGAAAATTAAGCATTTTTACTTTGCAGTGCATTCTTCCCGATGACTTGAAACAGAGAGGGACAAAGATAGTAACAGGACATACTGCACGATTCAATCCAACTTGCACAGGGCATTCTAATTGCTCTTTTCTCCTTGTGATTAGGTTTTATGATGTTAGTGAACACTCCTGTACCTTGTGATGGGGTTGTGGCTGTTTTTCAGGACACTGCCCTCACCAGCCTCCAGCAACACTGAGGGTGTCACAGTTCTTGCAGCTCCTCCTTGGACACCCAGGACTGGAAGGGCTGTCTAGAGCAGGTGAGAAGACAAATTACAGAGCATATCATCCCCCAGTCATGGGGCAAATACACAGATACTTTGGAAAAGTACATGTGGAAATGCAAAATTATATTTACACCCATGAAAATGTATGTGCTTTTCCAAAGGGTTTTGAAATAGTGAAAAGCAAACTCTAAACAGATCAACAGCAAAACAAATTTGCCTTTAAATTAAAAAAAAAAATTAAAGAGAAGAAAACTGCAGCCTACACTGAGCCTCATTTGACACTGGAAATATGAACATGGGCCACAGTTTTGATAGCACTAATGTAGCATAGTTAAATTTTCTGGGATAACCAAACAGAAAATTTCTAAACTTCAGTAGAAAATTGCAAGTTACATATATTAAATCAACTTTTAAATTGTCAACTAGCAGCCTTATTCACACATTATTCACTGTTTTTATCTATTGTAAGTCAGTCAGTTGAAAACCATAGAGTTAATACGTCTCCGTTCTTCAGGAATTTATGGCATTTTGACATTGAGGGGAGGGATTACACTTAAAAATAAGAAACACTTTGCAAAACAAAATTCAGAGCTACTCGACTGTATAATAATGTGAGATTTTGCTTTGGTAATATGTGACATGTGTATCAATTATTACCTTTACATTTGTTTAATATTTCATAATGTAAAATAATTTTCAAGAAAGGCTCCATTCCAGTGAAGGTGAAGCAAAATAGAAATTTGTCAAACGAGAAATGTGCTTGCATTCATCCGGCTTAAAGCAAAGCCTGAATAATCAGAAATCAAACCATACAATGAAATTCTGGGTTTATAGAAACAAATGGGGAATATGCAATCCAGAAAACAATTCACACAGTTTTACAAGGACAAAAATGTTCACTTATAAAATTGTGCAAGAAGCTAAACAGGCTGACATCACCATTTCTTGGGTAATATTACACTCCAGGTTTGTCTGGTTTGTTTTGGTTTTTTTCTTCTCATATGAATACTCTTGTTGATGTGGCACTCCAGTCTTTGAGGCTGTAAGTGGAGGGGGGGGTTGGGTTTGAAGAAGGAGGTGTATGTTTGTCTGTGTGTTTCTGTGTGTGTGTGTGTGTGTGTGTGTGTGTGTGTGTGTGTTTGTTACCCCTCCAGGATGCCCAGAACAAAGAACATCAAGGCTTGGGAAAAGGCGACAGGAAAAGTCAGGCTTTACTTAGGTTTTACATCCATTGCCACGTTGTGTTTCATGGGATGCCTGTGAAGGCAAGCCAGCTTTTTCTTGTTCATGCTTCATCACCAGAAATAGTGGTTACACAAGACAAATCTTGCCTGTCTTAGAACAGTATGATTATGCAGGTATAAACGAGAGCATAAATAGGCCCACTAATAAATCCTCAGTACAAATCAAAAGCCTAGTAGACTTTTGCACAGCATTTAAAGAAAAGACAGTCTTCTGGTTGGCAGTGGAAGTTGACCAAAGCTTTATTAATCCTCACACCAAAAGTGCCAATTTCTAGTAATGTAATAATGTATTCTATTTCTTCTTATTTATATCCAGAACTCACTGTGTTTGAATTTTGGAGTATACTTCAGGACCAGAAGACAAAAAAAGTAGCAATAATAAATAGACATGAAACGGTGGAATGAAGTTGGGATACTCAAATTAGCATTACCCTCAAATGATGTCAGAACCTTAACTCTTTAGGTACTTTCTGTTGTGATTTAAATTAGCATCAGAAGTGAGTTTGTCTTTAGATTCGAAGCATGGCTAGTGCCTTCAGGCCCTAGCACAAATCATGTATTGAAATGCTTAGACAGACACAGGTTGCTGGCTCAAGACCAAGAAAATAAAATTCCTGTCTAAAAATGCATCTCTCAGGAATTTTGTTGCAACAAACTTGTTTGTTTGTCTGAACTGCTTTTTGTCTGAACTGGAGGGAGGACATAACCTTTCAGCGAAGGTGTGGAGAAATGTATCAGGAACATTTCTTTGTGTTTTCAGAGCAGATGGAAAAAAGTCAGATGTTATCCCTAGTCTGTGCAGTCTTCACCATGTCCCTTCCACTTTGATCAGGCTCATCAAAGAGATAGGGGTGGTCCATTCAGTTGCTAACACGCTGTGCTGAAGTTAGGTTGGCCATGGTGTGCAGGTGTTCATTCAACAGCTTGGTTTGTGCAATTCCATAGACAATTTAAAGTGCGTCATCTGAGCAGTACAATTGATTTAACATTAGTGTGGGAACTCTAACTTCCAGTTTTCATGAGTTATGTGTGTTTGAATTCTGAACTTTAACGCTGTACTAATGTAGACATTTGCATTTAATGACGCAGCCAAGCTGAATAGGTCTGCCACCTCCTAAACTCTTGAAAGTTTCAGCTCTGAAAACCTCTTGCTGAAAATATAAACACCAGTTGGTAGATTTCCTGACTGAAATGCTGTAGGCTTGATCGTGAAAAGAGAAGAAAACCAGCATCAACAAGATCTCATTAATCATTTGACATAGTTTTATGACCATTGTCTTAATATATTATGTTCCCTGTATCTACTTAAATAAAGCAAAATTATTTAATATTTATATTGAAACATGACTATAGAAGGATGTATTACAGAATCACCAAAGAGATGACAGGAACATAATATTTATCCCAGATTCTTTAAATGTTTGTGATTTTTTTAATAAATCAACCAGATTGTATAGACAAATCTGAAGGGAGCTGTCAGAAATATCCAAAACAGTCTTGCTCTGACAATGGAGTACAGTTGAAGTTATGTCTGACTTTGAGAGGCAGACCCCTAATTCCCTTCCTGCTGCTGAGGTGTTCCTTACTCGGTCAGCAGGACCATTGATTTCATCGGAGCTGCTGCTTCGTTGCCTGATTTTTCTGAATTCAAGAAGAGGTTTTGCTAAGTGAGGAGGATCACACCACAGCATTCAGGTCTTGTGATGCCACCGTGTTTACTCTTCTGAGTAAGCATAGGGGAATGCCCACACCAACACTATAGAAACTGATCTCCTGGGGTGGGAAGAGGGTCACCTCCAGGGAATAATGTAGAGATCACCATTAACTAGGAGTTAGACTCATAACAGAGTGCTTGAGATTCCTCTCTGGAGACAGCTCTCTCACTTTCAAGTACCTGCAGAAGAAATCAAGAAAGCCTAGCCTCCAGCAAGGCATAAATAGTTACCTTCCTGGTGCTGCTTGTCATGAAAACCATGTTGATGGATAAAACTCTGGCTACTTAAAACCACAACA
>WEIV01029973.1:618156-632071 GCA_013390005.1 Calyptomena viridis | reverse complement strand
GGGATGTCCAAACTAGTTGAGCATGTGCGATTAAATTCCTGTAACCATCAGTATAGGTATATAGACTGACCTATAGGGAGGCATTGAAACAATGGAATAATTTATTGTTCTGCTCAGCATGCTTTAAATCTGGCATTTATATATTTCAAGAGATTTAAAATACTTAATTGAAAGAAAAAATAGTAATTTTAATAATATATAAGCATGATTCGCTAACTAGTTTAATTATTTTGGAAAAAAATTAGTTCAGCATATTGGTAGGAATTCTTAATTTTTTGATCTAAATATTTCTGGCTTTATCTCTAACTGCTCTAGTCTTGTCTTTAGAAAGTCAATATCAACAGTTTCTTCTTTTTGGAAAAAGGATTAGTAGAATTTCCCATCTTTAAAACTGACCTAGTTTTGGTTTGGTTTTTTTTTTTTTTTATGACTTTGCATTTAGCTAAAACTTAAAAACTCTTTTCTGCATGAAAGTAGCTTTCAAAGTTCAAAAATGCATTGACTTTAGTTCTATGTTTTTGAGAAGTTTTATAATAAGTTATCTTATTGCATGCAAAGATTAGTAGATTTTTAGCCTCATAACCACCTGGAACATCTTTCACAACAGAGACAGATATATAAAGGTGCAATATGGAAAAACAAAGATACAGCTCTCAAAGAAATATCAGACCTTTGAACTTGAGGGTTAAATATGAACATTAAAAAGAATCCAATTAAATTTAAAACAAGTTTGTATTAAATTGCCCAACTGTAATAAATTAATTATGTATGGATAAAGGAAAACATAACAATTCATAATAACTACATGTGCTCCTTCAGTACAACTGTAAAAATAATTAGAATAGACTATTCTTGGTTCCAGACACATGTTCTCAGTAGTCTGGGTTTAGCAGTGCAGAGGTACCAATACTGCTTGGGGAGATGAGAGATGTACAGTTGTAGTAACATGTAATGGGAAAACAGCCTCATATAAAATTTAAGTCTTCTGTATAAAAAACAGGAAATAAAAGTGGAATCAGGTATTTTTCATTGCTGAACTTCAAAGACTATATCTTGCATTTCTGCAATTTTATAGCTAATTTAAATCTTAATTTAGCTTTTAGCTCCCCTCTTGTACCATCATGATGCAATAACTGGGGTTAGATTTTAAAAAAATGTGATCTCCAACCAAATCTTCAAAGCTGCTTATCCCTGGCCGTTCCCCTGAAAAGAAGGAAAGGAAGAACGAGTCCTTGTGTTCCAGGTACTCTTGCAAAGTCAGGGTCACCTTTGTGTTTCAGCTACACAGTCCAAGATCTAGTAAGAGCCATGGTCAATCACAAGGTTCATAAGGTTGATAAGGCTCAGAGCTGTCTGTTGAAATGTATATGTTAATGTAAATTAATGTTTTTAAAGTAAAAGACTGAAGAAAGTTTGAATGACCATTGCCATGTTTCCTCTCTTCTGCCCGGTTTCAGGAGCTGGTTTTCTCTGGGTTGGGAGGAATATAGTTGGTGTTGGTTGACTAAGAAGGATATGGGGTATCAGAAAGACAAAAAACTAGGACTGATAAAAAAAAAATACACAAAATAAAAAACCCAACCAAAATGGCAGTGACTTCACAGGCCAGGAGAGCTACTGAAAATGGCAGCTACCTGCAGTCTTTTCACCAAAAGAATTTAGTTTGCTAAGAATAGTGCATTTCTTATATAGTGAAGCATTTGCATGCAAGCAGTGTGAGAGGGCAGACTTACACAGTGATTGGGATTGCATGAGGAAGCTGATTCATTAGGGTCCAATGCATTCTTAAGGAGGAAATCTAGAACGAGTGCCATTATTTCAGAGTACATTTCTCACTCACTGAGTCAAGATTCCCAGGAGCTATGAAAGGCAATCATGCAGTTCTCAAGTGATTGGAAATGTCATTATAATGTAAAATGCAGAAAACTTAATCCCCATCGCTTTTTCCACAGCTTTTTTCCTGCCTGGACAGATGTTCCTTGTCAGCCTCTTAAAAAATACATGGATCATAATACAGGCTCACCATGGTCACTGCTAACTGGTGGTGTTAGTCTAAGTATTTTTTGAAGGCAAGAGCAGGAACAGGAAAACTTAAACTCTAAATAAAATATGGTCTTTCTGGCCAAGTTGAGCAGAGAGGTATTAAAAAAACCAGGAAACAAGCCTAAACCCCATATTCTCTGCAGAGTAGATAGTGAGATGGCAAACAGCACTGTTCAGAGATTATGATAGCCTTTGAAAGAAAGGATTAAGACAGGGTATGTGACACATGGAGCTCTGAACCTCAGTGAAAGGACCTCCAAAATCCTTTGATGCTCATTGCAAGGACAGTCTGAAAAGCAAGGAAGATCACAGATTCCAGATATGTTGCAAAACACATAGAGTGGTTAGAGTTGGAAGGGGCCTTAAAGATCATCCAGTTCTCACCCCTCTGCTAGTAACTAGATTAGGTTGCTCAGGGCCATCCAACCTGGCCTTAAATATTTCCCGGGGCGGGGCATCCACAACCTCTCTAGACTTCCTGTGTGAGTTCTTCACCACCCTTTGAGTAAAGAATTTCTTCCTAATATCTAATCTAAATCTGCTCTTATTCAGTTTAAAACCACTCTTGTCCTGACACTATCTGCCTGTATAAAAAGACCCTCTCCCTCCTTTTTATAAGCCTCCTATAAGTACTGGAAGGCTGCAATGAGGTCTCTCCAAGGTCTTCTTATCTCCATGCTGAACAACCCCGGCTCTCTCAGCCTTTCTTCGTAGGAGAGGTGTTCCATCCCTCTGATCATCTTTGTGGCTCTCCTTTGGACCTGCTCTAATAGGTCCATGTCTTCCTTCTGCTGAGGACCACTTTGGGTGGGGCCTCACAAGGGCAGAGTAGAGGAGCAGAATCACCTCCTGTGACCTGATGGCTACTCCTTTGTTTTGATGCAGCCCAGGATGCAGTTGGTTTTATGAGTTGTGATCACATAGCATTGGTTCATGCTCAGCTTTTCATCCATGAGAACCCCCAAGTCCTTCTTTGCAAGGCTGCTCTCAATGACTCCTCCCAGTCTGTACTCTTATCTGCGATTGCCATGAACACAACACTCTCTGGTCCCCTGTATCCTTGGGGTTTTAATCTGCTGGGTACAACCAGCAAACGATCTTCCAAAGGTTGCCTGAAGAATGGAGCTTGACATCACAAAATGCATTCCTTTAGTTATAGACCTGGTACTGTGAAATTGTACTTGTGAATCGCTCTTCAGATTTTTGAAAAATACTCAGTGTTGTATTTCCTCCATTCCCATTTAAATCAGCCTACCTTCAGAAAAGGAAATAGGCCAAAAGTTGGTGTGACACAGGTGACCCCATATAATTCTTACATATTCGAGGTCATAATGATCATCTCTCATTAATTTTTCTATTCAGCATTTTTATAGTCCACTACATGTTGGTCTGACCCTTCCTAGGCAAGTATTTGCTTTATTTTGAAGAGAACAAACATGACATGACCCCATCTTGGCCACATGTGGGTTTTTTATGCCATGTCTATTTTATGACCCTTATGTCTTGTGTCCCAGGCAAAGAAATAGTCCTGTACAATTAGGACTATGACGTATTAAATGCAGCATGTATTTTATCTGTCCTAACGAAATATATTTACCATTGGTGCGCTAAGCCAAATAACTTGGGCTCTCTCTAATTTTTAGAGAGCAGGTATTTACATGTCAGAAAACAATCTTACTTTCATAGCACTAGTTATCAAATTTCTTTTCAGAAAGCACAAGAACGTGTGGCATGGAGAATTAATTTCCCTGTTTGAGAAACTGTGGCTCCTTCTAGGTGTTGTGAAACTTCGGGCAAGTTCAGAGGAGTGGGAAAATTTGCAGGATTACTTGAGGTTAAAAAGTTATCTGCACCAAGGAAAAAAGTTGTAATGCTTGTAAGCAGAAGTCATGCTGCATAAAACAAGCCAGAGTGTCTTCATACCTCTGAGGCTGAACTAGAACTTGTCAAAGTATCTGCTACCACTTAAGCAATGGCTTCACATATCAAGTGAGGTTCTGCTCTGCGATCTTTGGGGAGATTCAGTCACCATCAGCTAGATTAGGATTGTCCAATTCCTGCTAGATTACATAAGTAAACAATAAATTTCGATAGGCTAGGGTAGGATGGGATAGGAATATATATAAATAAATATATAGCAAAAATATAAACCCTCCAAGATATAATTCCTATACTAATTCAAGCCCACTTCTCCCCTTGTCATCATGACATAGCTGATTTCTTCCATCCAGAATGAATCACGTCTGTTGCAAGACTGTGGCAACAAGAAGATCTCTCCAAATGAGGTAAGAATAAGAAGAAATAAAAAAAAGAGTAATCCTTCAAACAGTAAAACAAGTTGAGACCTGAATTCCCAACTTAAGGTATAATCAGACATTGATTTTTTTCACTGCCAAGGGAATGGAGCATGGATAAGGACTACATACAGAGCTCAACCTTAATAAACCATGTAGATGGGGAATTCTATGTTTTAAGAAGTGATTGATTGAAAAATAGTAAAACCAGCAGATATTATTACAGATTTTTCACAAGGGAAACATACTTCTTTACATTAGCCTCCCACAGGAATATATTGTCTCAAGTTTGCTAATACAGGTTTTCTTATGGATGCTTTTACAGTGTCTCATTCCTTTAGGCACGTTTATTTTGATGAATTAATCTTTTGCTATCAGGCTACCTCCTGACATATTTTTCTTTCTATTTATTTTTTAAAAGTCCTAGCCCTCAATTTAGAACAATCTGAAAGGGGGAGGGGGGGAGAGGGTTTCCCATAAATAATTTATTCACAGAAAATTGCAGCTTCCATCAACCCAAGGCTATTCATGAGTCTGTGTAAATTCCTTGAACAGAGACGACTGAATGCAGAGGCAAAACTTAAGTGCAAGCTAAAGAACTAGAAAAAGATGGTGATGATATCCCTTGTAGTTCAGTTCTCAAGAGAATCCAGTGTTCTTGTTTATCCACTATACAAACAATTTGCCAACATGCAACAATGTAAGAGTCATATTGCAGAACTATGCTTTAGAACAAGACTATAAGAAAAGGTTCTAGTGGATCTGCAGACTGCTCCAGTATCCTCCCCAATGAAATATGTGTGGGGCAAGCACAGTGCTCCACCAGAGTGCTCCCACAGATGCTGCAGGGTGCATTGCTAGACCCAGTGTGGGTGACTTGGCGTTTGATAACTCTTAAAGCAGTTCTTTCCTTTGAGTGCCTCATCACTTTTTCACATTCACATAAGTCAGCAGCAGCTACATTGTTCTGTGGCCATGAGTGTCCTGTTCTAATAACAAGTGCCATGAAGGAGCATTTCCTTTCTTTGTTTCGAAACTAGCCTTGCCGAGTTTCATTTGACATCTTCTAGTTCTCAAATTGGAAAAGACAGGGAGCATCGATCCCTGTTGCTGTTCTCCAGGTCTTCTGGTGATTTTATGGTCCTAAGGCAAACCAGAAAAACAAAAATATGCCCCTCATTAGGATGTTTTTTGTTACTCACAGCTACACAATAAGATCTGCATGTACAGAAGGGTTTACGGAAGCTGAGAAGGATTTTCATGACTCAAGATGATATGTAGTGAGCCCAGTTGAAGTGAAAGGCAATGGGTCTTGAACACTCATACACCTAAATCATTTATATGCCCTTTCTCGTATAAATTTCCCCCAGAATCAAAATAGACAAATTCACCCAAGTCTCACCTGCAGGATTTTAATTTCCCAGCATTATCTTTTTGTGTGCATCTAAGATAGCTAAATCCTTAGACTTTGCAGCTTTTTCAGCTAAGCAGACAGTTCAAGGGTTTTGACACAACCATTTGCAGTTTGGGATTTAATAACTTCTAGCAAGGAGCTGAAGCAAAATGTCACACTGCATGACTGATTTCAACTCAGCTCTGACAGTTTGCACAAGCCAAGGATCCATCCCCAAATAAGGTGGTTTCTAAATTCATATTTTTCTTAGAGCAGTCACAAAGTATTTATAAGTCCTCCAAGAACCTTACAGCAAAAGTGAGTAAGCATCTCTCTTCCTGGACCTCTGTGCCTTGCCAGGGAAAGCAGCTTTGCTGTAGCTTGCAAAAAGCTCCAGGAAAAAGCATCTCCTATTTTAATAATTGGCAAGGGTGTCTATCCCATGCTTCTGTGGGGTGGACAGGGAGAATCTGGCAGTTAAAAGACTATCAAAGAAACAAAACCACCTCACTTTTTTTTTTTAAATTTATTATAGTTTAAATATATGGATAGCTTTAAATATATGTAGTTTAAACATAGTTTAAATTTTAATAAATCATTTGAACTTATTATTTATTTAAATAAATAATAAATAATTTAAAATATTGGAGCAATAGCAAGATTAGTGCTCTGACAATTTGTTATCAATTGGGTTTGTCAGTGAGTTTAAAAAGAAGCTTGTGCACCATTAGCATGTGCCCCTTTCCACTAGTGTTCTAAGGCTCCTGTGTCGGTGACTGCTGTTTCCCAATGGAGTTGGACCTCTTTCAGAGGTGTTTATTTTTTGTCTTTTTCCCACCAGTACAGCCGCTTTTTCTACGTGTTTTTTCTACGTGTCAGGTTTAAACTCTAGGTTAAGCAGATAAGTTATGAAAGGAAAATAGGCATGTCTTGGAAATTTTTCCCTAGTCATGAAAAACTGGGTTGTCCTGGATTTTCCACTCCTACACCCCATGTTTCTCTTTCAGTTTCTTCAAGTGCATGATCAAATACCAAAAATTTGACACTCACTGTGCCCATGAAGAACCTAGGTGAGCTCTGTAGACCCAAACACAGAGGTGCAAGTAAGAAAAGAGGACGATATGAAGAAAAGTCCTCATGCAGCTTCAAGGGGAAGGAGTGGCTGTGCTCTTCCATATGATGAGTTAAGCACCTCACCTGTCATCAGAGCAGAAGAACAATTACTTGTGCTTTGCCTGCAGTCCCAGTTGCAGCACAGTCTGCTGCAGAGCCTCTGTGGTGGTTTCACCCTGCCTGGACACCAGGTGCCCACCAAAGCCACTCTATCACTCCCCTCCTCAACTAGACAGGGGAGAGAAAATATAACAAAAGGCTGATGAGTTGAGATAAGGACAAGGAGAGATCACTCACTGATTACCAGCATGGGCAAAACAGACTTGACTAAGGGAAATTAGTTGAATTTATCACCAAACAAAAACAGAGTAGGATAATAAGAAATAAAAAAAAATCCTCAAAAGAGGAAGCAGAAGGACAGACACCAATCTCTTCTCTCTGGTGACCAGAGATAGGACCCAAGGGAATGGCATAAAGTTGTGTCAGGGGAGGTGTAGGTTGTGTATTAGGAAAATGTTCTTCACCAAGAGGGTGATTGGGCACTGCAACAGGCTCAATGGTCACAGCACCAAGTCTGACAGAGTTCAAGAAGCATTTGGACAATGCTCTCGGGCACATGGTGTGATTCTTGGGGTTGTTCTGTGCAGGGCCCAAAGTTGGACTTTGATGATCCTTTCCAACTTAGGATATTCTATGATTTTTATGATTGCATGATTTTTATGATTCTATGACATCTTAAAAACACCTTCCCCTCACACCTCCCTCCTTCCTAGGCCTGACCTTATTCCCTGTTCTATGTCCTCCAACTCAGCAGTGCAGGGACTTAGGGAATGGGGTTATGGTCAGTTCACCACACTTTGTTTCTGCTGCTGTTTCCTCCCCTGAGAGGGGAGTCTTTCCCCTGCTCCAGCATGGGGTCTCTCCCATGGGAGACAGTCCTTCATGAACTTCTTCAATGTGAGCTCTTCCCACAAGATACAGTTCTTCAGGAGCTGCTCCAGTGTGAGTCCCTTTACACATGTGCAGTCTCTCAAGAACAGGCTGCTTCAGTATGGGTCCCCTATGGGGTCACGAGTCCTACCAGTGAACATGTTCCAGTGTGGGTTCCTCTCTCCACAAGTCTGCAGGTCCCTGCCAGGAGCCCGTTCCTGCTTGGGCTTCCCATGGGCTCATAACCTTCTTCTGGGCATCCACTTGCTCCAGCATGGGGGTCTTCCATGGGCTGCAGGTGGGTCTCTGCTTCTCCATGGATCTCTATGGATTGCAAGGGGACAGACTGCTTCATCATGGTCTTCACCACAAGCTGAAGCAGAATCTTTGCTCCAGTGTATGGAGAACCTCCTTCTTCACTGACCTTGGTGACTGCAGAGTTGTTCTTCTCTCATGTTCTCACTTCTCTCTCCTCTGGCTGCAATACTTTCCCACAGTAACTTCTTTTCCTTCTTAAAGGTGTTACCACAGAGGTGTTACTACTGTTGCTGACGGGCTTGGCCTTGGCCAGTGGTGTGTCCACCTTGGAGCTGCCTGGCATTGGCTTTGCTTCACATGAAGGAAACTTCCTGAAGCTTCTCAGAGAAGCCACTCCTATAGCCTGCCCCCCCTGCTGGAATTGTGCCATGCAAACCAAATACAACCTCAGTGACTCACACCCAGCATCCCTGTAAACATTTCCCTTCAACAACAGCCCGCAGGCTGCCACTGTGTATTTGCATTATTCTACAAATACTTTCTGTTGTGAATAATGTAAAAATCATTGCCTATTGTGTTTCAGCTTCTTTAGCATCTTCTGGAAATAGAACATACACTGAAGTAGGGCAACGTTGTGCTTCAAGTCTGGGTTTTGTTTGGGTATTTTTTGTTGGGATTTTTTATGTTGGTTTCAGGTTTTATTTTCCCTGCTATTTTTCATCCTCATTGAATGATCTGGTGGTGAAGCATCTCTCACTGTATACCACCTTTTTCACCAATATTGCATCTTCTTAGGTACTTGAAATAAGACATCCTTCTCTCAGCAGAAGGCTGGGCTTTGGTTACTGGCTGGTGTACAGGAACTGTTCCACATACCTGTAAGATGCAGCTATTTCTAGGCCATGGCAGACCCACCGCTTGGGACCTTGTGACACTAAGGCAATAAAATAAAAGTATTATATCAACCTGAAAGTGCAGGGTAAGACCAAATGGGCTAAGTGTAATACAGTATGAACTGAGATTTATTTTTCCCTGTGTGCATTGTATCAGTTTATATTATAGTGGCTTCAGATTTTTTTTTTACTGAGGAGCCAGCTGCCAGTTTCACTTTTAATTTTTGTATCTCTATTGCTATAGAAACAGGGGTTCCCTTTGGAAATGGTGGCTTCTACTTTTCTAAAGCATGACTGCTCTACAGCTGCATTCAACTCCATGATGATCTGGGCAGATTCATACCACCTACCCCTTCTGCTACAAAAATAAATCAATCCAGCACACAGGGACCACTAAAACTGCATCCCAAAAAGAAGTATGAAAATATCACAGCCGTTGCATATAGGAAAGGTCTATAGCAGATGTGCTCATAATGGGATGACTCTGCTTGTCCTTTTGGCTCCAATAAGTTCCAGGACCAATGGTGAGCTCCAAATGTATAAATATATACATATATATATGCAGATGTATGTATATATATGTATCTATAAATAAATCTTATGTATCTATAATACATAAACACACACAAAAATATAAGAGAGTCTGTGTGTGTGTGTATGTATATATGCACATATTTATGGGGAAATGGCACCTGAGTTTCATAGAGAGGGAGTTCAGGTGGAGATGAAGCAGAAAACCTGCTGCAAACTCTTGCCTTTCTGATGTCAGAGCATGAGTTTACTAAAAGAAACAGGAAGGAGAAAAAAAACTTTAAGAAAGAGTGGGAACTAAGAAAAATATTACATGAATACAGACATATACAAATCACTGATTCTGGATTATCTCAAGCTATTAAATTGCTTTCCATCCCACCTTCGCACCCGAGCAATATGAGAGGGGAAAAAACAGCTAATGTAATTTTTTCACAAGAATCCTTGAAAAATACATTTTGCTTGATCAACTAAAATCAGCTTTCTAACAAGGACAAAATGATTAATGACTGAATAGATATTTTCTTTTTAAAAAAGCAGTAAAAAAATCAATTTCTCAATGAGGAGTGTTTCAAGAAAAAAATCAGCCTGATTTTCACCACAATTACTACTGCAAACTGAAAAACAACCAGCGATAGATTAATGTATTAGTGAAAGGTGAATATGGTACTGATCTTCAGAAGGCAAACAAAAGAGATGGAAATGTTTAATAGAGAATTAAATCCTTAAGAAAAAGAAATGAAAATTAAAGAGCCAATATCAACAGAGTTATTGCTGAACACGTACAGGTAAAAGAAATGTAGGATCTCTGGAACATCTAATAAAGAATAAATCTCCATGGACACATACACACATACATATATATAAAGAGAATCACATCACAGAAAGGATTAATCTAGATCGTATTAATACAGTTTGTCAGCAACCTACATACAAACCATGTTTACATTAAGTGTTTCTTGAAAATTTTCAAGTAAAAAATAAGTCAAGAACAATCAGACTGTTTGTACGCATTTCATGAAAGAAAATAAGGTGCAAATTCACTAATAAATTATTCACCAGCTTTGCTCTCAACCGTATGGAGAGCTGGCAAAAAGTCCATGGCTAAGGGTAATGCTGAATAACAGCACATAAAAGAGAGAGGCACTGTCAGGTAGCATAACACAGCGATTAGTGGTAGGTCTTGACTTAGTCAACATCCTCATTAATGACTTTACAGCACAAGTAAACAGAAACATAATGAAATCCATTGGTAGCTGGAAGGAACTGTGCATACCAGTGTCAAAGAAAGGGGAATAATACAGAAGAAACAGGATGTGTGGGCGTCAAATAAAAACCCGCTAAATCAAATGAATAAAAATATTCCATACATACTGGAGAAGAACCACAGGCATGTCTCACATTAGTTTTCCATCAATCACAAGGCACCAGCAGCCAAACAATAAGACCAGCAGTGAAGACTGAAGGAAGCATGGACCTGTTTTCCTCAGCTGTTGAGTACCTTATTCATAAGGGGGTGGCAGACAGAGCAAAAAGTGGATTTTGGTGCTGCATGGTGAAGTGCATTGTTTGCATTGCAAAGAGGCAGCAGCCCTTCTGACATAACCTACAGCAACTCATAATCCTCTATAAGCCACCCTATTGATTACACTATCAGTACTTTGAAAAATATGTAAATATGAAATTCAAAATATTTAGAGGTGAGGGGGGTGAATAATACCAACTGTATTTCTGTAAAGCTGCAGACTTGAAACTATATACCTTAAGGTTGTAAATTGGTAAATGACTCAAAGAACCATTTGGCCTGGCTGTCCCACATCCCATACTGAGGAAAGTCTTGTTGATGAGGCCTCAAACTGCTGTTTTGCCTGCTGTTTTCATTAGAAGCCATTCATGTTTTATTTAGATAGCTTCAATCAATGTGTATCTCTGTTTTATTTTTCAGTTAAACCCTGCCAGCGCAATCAACCTCGTCTGCAAATTGTTCTGCATTGTCAGTAAGTGACTGCCTTCCAGTGCTGTAAACTTTGCATAGTTAATTGTTCTTAGAGAATAGGGAAATACTTCTTGGTAGCAGAGCAATCATTTATGTGACAGTGGAATGGTGCTGTGTTTATTTTGAATACAAAATTCATATCATACTATTGGTTTGGGTATTTCTGTCGTTTGGTGCCCTATAGGTTGTCCTATTGGGGCAAGCATAGAGGGAGAGACCCCTGTACTGATTCTTTAAAGTACATTGGGGACAAATGGGAATTATGGATCAATTCATCTAGAAAAAATTGCTCTACTAAGGAGAAGTGCCTGGATATGTTATTAGTTACAGATAGAAAACAAGTAGTAGCAGTTAATGGCTGTTCTTGATGTGGATGGAGCTCATAGATGGAATTCCTAAAAACTGTGTGTTGGGAACTGTGTTGTTCAACATGTTTATAAGCAGTCTGAAAAAGGAGCAATTCTTAAAATGAAAAGGTTCTCTTATAACAAAAAAGTTGGTCAAGCTAGTGAAAACAAGGGCTGACCACAGATCTACCAATTTATTTTTGAAGATGGAGAGGTTCAGTAATAAAATGGCAGGTGAAACCCAGTAGTAACAGATGGAAAAACTGATCCAAGTCTTAAGTGAACAACATGAGTGAGATCAGAGCTGGCTGCAAATTCTAAGAAGCAAGACCAAGAAAACAATAGCTTAGTCCTTGAAAATGCTGAATAAAATTGTAGGTGGTTTTAGGGAGCAGGTAGAGAACAAACAGAAAATACTGTTGAATCCCAGCACAAGACCATAGTTCATTTCCATTTTGAACACTGCATGCTACTATGACCTCTTCACCTGTAAACAAAATATGAATTAAAATTCAGAGTAGAGTGACAAAGATGATGAAAGCTATGGGACAGTTTCCCCAACCTGGCTATGACTCTTGCTATGGGTGAGACTTGACTGAGAGGAGATGGTAGTTTCTGGGAGTCACAATGCTGGGAGACAGATGCAGAAGAAACTCATGGAGGTGATGGGCTGCAGTCTCATTGAGGCTTTGACAGGGTTGCTTTTGTGGGTGTTCGACATCTGCATGGCCTTAAGGGAACGTCAGATTGTGCAGCAGAAATCCAGAAGGCATTACTAAATGTGAAAAAAAAAATTACATGTAATCGAGAAAGTCTCTGAAATTAAAATGAACGAGAGAGTACTTGGAGAAAAATATCATTAGTGTTTGTGTTGTTCTTGCTCCTCCCTAAATGTGTGCTTAGGGGGACAGCTGGAACACGTGTGTGGTGGTAGGGTGTGTGTAAGCTGTTTATATCCAGAACATGAACCATATGCTGCTTTTAAATCTTCTGAAACTAAGCAGCCGTGTTTCCCTGATCAGACCTTATCTTTAAAATGATGACCGACTTCTGGGACTTTCTTCTATGCTTGCTTCCTGCTTCTGTGAACCTGAACATGGCTCTAGGGAAGCATTGTGAATTGACAGCTTCAGCAGCTAAAAAAAATAGACATAATAATCGCTGTCAGAGAAGGACTGGAAAGAGAAACTGAGAGCTTAATTATGGCTGCAAAGGAATTGGCTCTTTGTACAGGCGATGATAAAACGAAGATAGAGGGAAGAAAGTAAAGAGCATAGGATTTGCAGTAAGCTTTTTGAGACTATTAGCAGATCTGTTTATGATCATAACAATGCTGCTAGAAATTCTTAAAAGGTGAAGTCTAAAAGGCTGCCAAATTGTGCCTCTTTTATTCTGCAAGAGCCACAGGATACAGGTGGTTTCAACACAACAGGATAACAATAAGGGATATGTTGCAATCTTAGTCCAAGTGACAAATACTAATGCATAAATCTCCTTTCGAGAGTTTTTTTTTAAGCTGTTAATGGCAATAAGCTATATGCTAGCAGATCCAGCATGGTGGCCTTAGAATGGAAAGAAGGAGACTGTACCATTGTGGATACTGCTTTTCTACTTCATGAGATTGCCAGACTGAGAACGCAGGAGAAGACAAACATACATGATTGCCAATTACATTTAATACTACTTGAAAATGTATTGGGAAAATGAGTACAATATCGTGCACATTAGAAACATAAACTGCACACCTTCTCAATAACAAGTATAAAATATGATAATAGAAATCAAAAATCATTGATAGCTGGATTTGCATTGGACTCCCTGAAAACCTGGATGGCAGAGCTGAAAAACAAAGACAAAAGCAGTAACAGCATCCTGCAGTTATTCCCAGCACATCTATATAAATATATACCTGTGATTAGCATTTATATACTGCAGATAAGAACCTTGCTGGTTTTGATGAACATTGAGATTTAGCTGTCTGCAACACAAGGAGATCCAGCTTGGTGAAGCAGGTGGCATCTCCTTGCCTTTTCTTTGTACAGGAAAGCTACATGAAGTAGTTGAAGTGCGTGTTTCTGCCCTGCTCACTCCATTCCCTCCAGATTCTGTGTGCAGGA
>WEIV01029973.1:490923-607726 GCA_013390005.1 Calyptomena viridis | reverse complement strand
GGCTGTTCTTCCCCAGCAGCAGCAGCAGCAGAGGCGGCAGCAGCAGCGGCAGCAGCAGCAGCAGCACAGGCAATGACTCTGCCGCATCCGAATCGCCTGGCCGGTGGTGCCGGCTCCGGAGACATCACCTTGCTCTGAAGTTGCCCACCTGGAGGAGGTAAATCGGAGAAGGGCTTTCGTCCAGAGGGGTCGGCGACGGCGGGGAAGAGGAGGGAGCGATCGCCTCCCCCATTCTCACACACCCTCGTCCTCCGGGAGGAAGCTTGTGTAGCAGAACGCGGCAGAAAAGGAGAGACTTCTACTTCTTTCTATTTTTCCCTTTTTTTTTTNTTTTTTTTTTTTTTTTTTTTTAAATTTTTCCTTCCTTGAGGGACGTTCCGTGCTTCTCATCCCCTCCTTTTCCTCCTGGCTGGGGGCTTTGGTGCTGTGGCCAGGTCTGCTTCCTACTCCCACCCCTGGTTTTAATGGCTGGATTGTGGCAGAAGCTCCCTGCTGCAGGTTGTTGAGGATCTGATGGGGACTCGCATCTCAGGAGCCGGAGGTGACTAAAGGTAACTAACCACCCAGCGGATGGATGCTCACCAGCCCTTGCCTGGCCCTCGGTTGCACCCTTGCCCGGTTGTGTTGGGCTGAGGGGTGCCGGCCGCCCTGAGCGCACGCTTGGATTGAATTATTCCATAATAAGGATAGTTTGCCTTTAGGGGGGCTGGATCCTTCCAGGTAACGGGGGAGCATCTCTCTGGGTCTGCGTGCTGCGGCAGGGACGACAGTGGAAACAAGGGGTGTACATCTTGTTGGGAAAAGCCTTGTAGGCTCCAACATGGTTTGGCCGTGGGTGACTAAGGTGGCAAAGGCAGATGGAGGGGACCTGGTGGGTTTTGTTCCTGCTCTCTCTTCTGTTTTTTTTAATGAAATGCACCACGTTGGACCGGTGGTGAGAAATTTCTGAGTTTCATTATGTCCGTCTGTGTGTGTGTCGTCCCCCCTCCCCGCCACCCCACTTCGTGGATCTACGTTTCTGTTTAATTGCTGGAGGGTGCCTCGAGAAGCAAACGCTTTCCTGGATATTAGAGGGCATGGGTGAGGGGATGTTGCCGAATTGTGGGGGGGTTTGGGGTCGCCTGTGCGTTGGTATGAGGTGGTGGGGTACAGGTCTGTATCCAGCCCAGCGGCCCCGCGTTACAAGTAGGTGCGAGCGTCGCCTTCCCGTGCAGCCAGAGAGAGAAACCTACGGGGTAGGTAGGGATGTGCAGAGCTTCCCACCTCTTGCCTGTGAGGTTGCGTTTCCCGGCTCTAACAGTATAGGATTGGCGTTTGCCAGAGGGATTTTTGAGCAAGGGCCGGTATGTACGGCTGAGGGAAGAAAACTGTATTTTCAATGCCTTTTTTAAAAAAACTCTTTGTTTATTTGCTCGCTTAATTATTTATTTGTGTTCCTCCTGCAATCATCTTTTGACTGCATAACTTGGAAATACGTTTGTAAGACTGATGATTGCTCCCTGCCGTGAGCCAGAGAGCCATCCGTTCCTGTTTCCCAGTCTACGGAGCCTATGTCGGGCTGGTTCCCGTTATTGCTAATGAAGATGTAGGTACAGTGCCCCAGAGATGTGCTCTGGGTATCTGGGGAGTGCCTTCAAGGACTGAGTTTGATCAGCAGCCTTGTGTCCAGAGTTGTCCATGGAAGCAACGCTGACCCTCAATATACTTAGTTGTTTTTTTCCCCCCACCCTTTCCCCTGTGGACAGGCAGATGAGTAGTTTTGCTTTAGGGATGGTGAGGTAGGAAGGGAGCCTCTCTTTCTCTCGTTTTCCTGATAGGCATGAAATTCTTCCCTGAGGTAGTTAAAACAACTTGTATTATGGCCAAAAGCAATGTATTGTTGTCTGTCAGCTGTAGTGTTTGTTATTGCTTAAGCCAAAACCACCCATGTCTATTGTATTTACTTTCATGTTTAGATCACTCATTAGAAGTTATTGCTGTTTCCACTCTCACACTTCTGTTTCCAGGGAGCCAGCTGCTTTAGAAGGAGGCTGAGATGCAAGAGAAAAGGTGAAAATGCCATCTGTTTCTTGATATAAGGCAGAGAGGTAGTCTGCTGGTTGCAATTTCTTTCTGTATTATAGCACTGATTATGCCAGAATGTAGGATCAAAATTTTCAAAGCTGACCAAAAGATAAAGAAGAAATCTTCCCTGGTGTTAAAAAGAACTAAATTCCATTTTCATTGTGGAATGCTGTCTCTTAAAAGCACAGCCAGTGCTGCCTCCTTGGTATTGAGTAGTACCATGTGCTTTGTAGAGCTCATTTATCATCATTTCCAGGGGTTCTCAATACAAACAGGCTTCTACTGTGTATTCATTAGGAAAAATTCTGTCACGGAGTTTTTTATGGGGGTAAACCAGGTGTTGCAGGTTAAATTGGGCTGTTGTCAAAAAGTCAGCAGTCGTCACTTGAGAATACCGGGTTAGGAAGGCAGAAAATCTGTGCACCCATAACGGTGTTGGGGGACGAAGTTCAGGTTGGGGCTCCACTGTAAAGCTGTATTTTTTTTCCTAAAAAAGCTGTATTTTTTATCTGAAGATAAAACAACTGCTCTGAGGGGACAGGAGTCGGTCCCTCATGTTGTTGTTGAGAGTGCTTCTCTTCCTGCTCCTTAAAGAGTACTTTTTCCTTATTTAGGCTTGGTTTACTATAAGGTGACTGTTGTCTCATTACCTACTAGCAAAAAATAAAGTGGATACAAATCCCTGGTGTATTTGTTTCTGAAAGGACTGAAGTTTTTATAAGGCTAGTCTTGACCTGTGAGTTACATATTTATTCAATAATAAGAATTATATGGATTTTCCTTTTTCTTCCTGGGGTGGTTAGGAGAGGGTATGTTTAATTTCACATTTAGTTCCAGAACAAGATAAATGGCAGTGTAGATTGATGATAGTGAAAACACCAATTCCTGCTTTGTAGGGCAATGAGATTTTAATGGTGTTTATTAAGTATACGGCTACAAAGTCCTCACAAAAGTGGGAGCTGGGATTTCAGTTTTTCAGTTCCCTCCGGAGATGGAGTAGTTTATGTCTCAGCCTAGGAAATTTCAATTTGAGTCTGCCGGCTCCATCCCCCTCCTTTGTTTGCTCGGCCGTGCATCCCACAGGTTGGGATGATGCCATGGGGACCTCATTCTTCCCAGTTGGAGGTGATGTGGCAGAGGTGCTCGGCTTGCCTATCCAAGCATTAATTGCAGAAAAGGCTTTTTGCTGCTAAAACAGAAAACAAAGTGCCCTGTTGCTGTTGTGAGAATGAAGTTGGTGCTCTATGTTGGCTGGGAGGGAAATAGCAAGCAGGTTTGTAGGTGAAGATGCAGGCACGGGCATCCAGCCGGCTGACTGATGAGCTGGGTGTCTGCATGCTCCCCAGCACTGCAGGGCTGTTATAAAAATAAATAAATAAATATCTAGAGGCAGGTAGACCGAATTATCGGGCAGGACTGAAGAGGAATATGCATGACCTTTAGCTCTGGGCAGCACTCAGTTGGAGGGCCTGATGCTGCTGTCAGGGTTTTCACATTCAGAGCATGAGTGTATGCATCATCAACACGAGTAAATGAGATGCACACGGGAGAGTGAAGTCTTTGTAAATGGAGAAGTCCTAGGAACGGGTGATTTATTATTACAGATTTTAATACTAATAGTGTTGGGACTGGTGTAGATTGACTAGGAAGCTATTTAATGCGTGACAGAGTATAAAGGATGGGTTAATGATTGATGAAAGAGATGGAATTCAGGGAACAAGAATAGATCAGGGTAAAGCTAAAACATGGACGGTAGGCATGAGGATTTTCTGTGCTTTAAATAAGTTCCCTTTCTTTTTCTTTTTTTTTTCTCTGTTGTAATTACATTACTTGGTGGTTTTGGAAACAGCCCAACAATGCGATTGGAGTGATTTTGATAAAAATTCTTACTCCTTAGAGCATTCTTGCACACCACAAGAGGTTTAGAAGAAAAACTCCCAAAATGATTTTTTTTTTTTTTTGGAATGGTGATCATCTAGGAACTAGACATCACAATATTGATGTATTAATTGAAACAATACTGAGACGTCAGGAGAGCCCTGCAAAATAAGTTTTTTCCTGCTACTTTGATGATGGGCTGCTTAGTGGGTTGGGATGCACTTGGTAAGCATTGATGTTTTGGAGACATGTTTATTGTAGTTCGTTTGGACTCCCAGTTCTTCCCTGCTGGTCCTTTCCTCATTCAATAGATGCCCTTCTGCTGGGATGTGGATATGAAAAATGAACCACATTGCCAAATTTTGAGTGTACCTACAGACTTGAGTCCCTGCTGTGTCTATAGGCAGTGCTTTCAGTTGTCTGTAGGATGGAGAGCTAGAAATCATGTCATTTGCAACAGTTCACTGTGGCCTGCTGCGTTTGCAGGAAGGTACCTGTCCCACCAATGAAGCTTGGCATGCTGGCCTCTGACTGCATCATTTCCTGGGGTCATGTCTGCCTTGCTAAATGTTTGTTATGATCTTCACCAGCACTTAATATCAGGCTCTGTAATCCCTACTTGAGGTATGTGTGAATATGTCCTCATTTCTGTAGGTGTTGAGATGCTCCAGCACTCCTGATTTCATTCTGGTGCCTACTGGCAGCGGAAGCTCCCAGAGCAGGCTGATGAAATAGGAGAACTTTGCTTTTAAGCATCTACTTTTAATTCTTGGCTACTTTAATGGCAAAGAAACCACCTCCTCCTCAAATCTGTGATGTGATTCTGTCTAAGACGTTATCTCATTGCCTGGTTTTGGCCTCCTGGTTTGCAGTGTAATGCTTGCATGACGTTCCTCACTAGGTAATCTCTACAATGCAGTCTGAAATGCATGTGTCTTCTGGCTTCAAGCTAAGCATTCGTTTTCAAGACAACTTCTCTAAGGACACCTTGACACTATAGCTTTTTCTTCAGCAGTCTTTTCAGAGAGCTTTCTGATTTTGCATGTAAGGTAGATGTTTTTATCAGTCATTGCACCAAGCATATGTAGCTATAGCAAGTCAGTCTTTTCAGGCAATGCAAACTTTGTTTTAATTGTGTTCTAGATCACACTTTTACTTGCTAAGCAATGCTCAATGTGGGATTTTTTCCAGCCTGCCTGAAACCTCTGTTTTCCTCTGGCTGAGACACAAGCACGACACTGGTTTTAAATGGCTTTTGTCTCTCTGTCATTTTTTCTCTTTTTGTTTCTAAACTTTTTATCTCTACTTCTTCAGGCCCACTCCCATCCAAGGAAGATATCACTGCATCTGTGATGGAGTTCCCACTGTAGTCAGTGGAGCACCTCTGGCTTCCCTGTGAGGGAAAGGAGCTCCAGAATCTCAGATGTATCTTTTCAAAAACATTCCCTGGCTTCAGCATGAAGTTTCTACTAATTGTGTTGTAATGTCTTTGCCAGAGGTGGCATTTCAGGCTGAATAAAGGAGTTGTTGAAGATGAAGAGTTGAAATTTGTGTACACTTGTAAAATGTGTTGCCCAAAACAGTAAAAAATTAAAATCCAGTCCTTTTTGCTTGAGAGTTTACAGCTTTTAGTGTCAAGGGTCATGAAATAGATACCGTTTTGAAGGAAGCAAAGTTTGGCAGCAGTCCTAGTTAGGCAATATGAAGTTATATTTCATTTAAATGCCTGAGAGTAATAAACTTTTACAGAGCATCCATTGGTGTATGGCCTCACACTGCTAGGATTTTTTAAAATTTTTTTTTTAAAGCACGTTGGTCAACACGTGAGTAATTACACAGGAATTATTTCAGCAGCTACGGATCTAATACTTAGGAGATCTGTAGCACAACTTCAATTCATTGCTGTAGATACCTGTCAGGGAACAGCTTTGAAATATTATGCACAGTGTTTTGAGTAGGTTTGCTACTATTAATTGTAAGAGCTTTACTGATTTGATTGCAGTTGCATTGATTTATATCAGGTAAAGTCATTGATTTTGAACTTTGGAATGGAGCTATGTATTTCTAAAACTTGGAGCAAAATGTCATAAATACAAAGGACCGACATGAGTGTTTTCTTACAGCAATTCCAAGTTAAAATGAAGTGAAACAGAACTCTGTTCTTTTCTAGAAGGAGTGCTTAAAATTTAGCCATGAATTGCCCAAGTGTAAAGTCCTGTGCAAAGGTGCCAGCATTGCACAACACTGTTATGAGGTCTAGTCTAAAGCTGGCACCTTTGGATAAGACTCTTAGTGGTTTTATACCAACAGCAAGTAGTTAGCTTGTAAGCCATTGCATACATTGTATATGAGTTTTTACAGTAAGGCCCTTTCCCAGTGCATGGGAACCAATAATCTAGTTACAGAGATGAGGACACTGCTTGAATAGACACTGTTTAAAGTTCAAGGGATAGGAACATTCTGACTAATGTGATCTTAGTGCATCCCTTTATTATATGCAGACACATAAGTAGACTTGTAAGTAGACATGGACATCATTTTGGGAACAGACACAGTTCTGATTTTTTTGTCAAAGTCAAGGAAGTGAAAAAGGATTTTGGGTATGGGTGCAATCTAAGAATTGCACCTGTGTACCTAATATGTACCTGCATCTGTATGTCTGTGTATGCATACATAGATTTGTTTGTGAAATGATGGTGCTGATGTATAGAGCTTTTTTTTTTTAATTTAGTTGCTTGAAAAACTCTCCCTGTTTATTTTCTGATTGTTTTTGGTAGGTGTAATGATGGATAATAACTAAATACTTGTGCACAGTTTTAAAATTTTAACTGAATTGCTTGGTTAGTAGTCCAATACCAAACTAAAACAACCACATTTTCAGATGTGCTGAGCAACCACATGTGTTATCAGTCAGTGCTGGCCCTTGCTTTTTTGTTGTAGCAGGCTGTTCCCATTCTGAAGTTGCTGATCCCAAGCCTGCCTTAATGAGATTTTTTTTTCATTGCCCTCAGAGTGAAGGAAGAGAAGCGTCACTGTGTTGCAGAAGTGCTGTTTCTAGATTTCTTGGGGATGTCAACATTTCCCCTCAAGCAAGAAGTAGGGGGCATGTTAGCTATGTATGCTACCTAACTTTGGGCAGATCTAGGTTAGATGGGGAATTTAGCTCAGAAGAACCCTGGGAGCTGCAGGGCTGTTGACTGTTTTTTTTAGCGAACCTCCTGGTGGAGAACACCAGGAGACAAGTGGAGCCTTAAGTGGAAGCAACACCCCCGTTGTGTTTGGTGGTTGGGTCTGGCTGTTTAGAAGCCCTGCAGAGGCTTGCCATTAGTGCTGCCTTGCCATTAGTGCTGCCTTGCCATTAGTGCCTCGTCGCAAACCAAACCTTGGCTTCAACTCGTGAGAATAGGGGAGGGACCCAAGCCCAGTTTTTGATGTTCTGCATGGGTGGGTACCCTGAATACTCACATGGATTCCAGTGACAGCTGACCCTGTAAGGAGATTTTCAATAGCTCTCTGTATGTTTTTTCCTCTTTCTTTTATTTTCCTCCTTTTTCCCCTTTAAAAAAAAAAATTGTTTTATTTTGTTTTATTTTTAATTTTTTTTTTCTGATCTAAAGACTGCTGGGGGAAAGAAAAAACGCACTCATTGTAGCTGTCTCTTTGAATAGGTTTCACTGGTGGAGACAGTTGAGAATTTCAGGGATCATGTTAACTCCTTTTCTTTCACACTGCCTTTGCATGTGTGTTACTGACTGAAACACTGATGTTGAAATACTGCAAATTCCCACCACTCACTACAAAGATTTTTGTTGTTTGGGTGTTTTTGTTCCAGCAAGGTGTATGCTGCAGTGTTTTTACCCAGATATATCTGCCACGTAATGTGAATTCTTATTTGCCAGTTTTGTTTGTGTATTCTTTTTCATTTTTTGTTTGTTTGGGGTTTTGTTTTTGTTCGGTTTTGTTTTGGGTTTTTGTTTGTTTTTGTTTGTTTTTGTTTTGATTGTGGGTTTTCTCCTTCCTCCTTTTTTTTTCCGCAGTAACAAAAGACTTTGGGATTTTATCCTGAATGATTTCTTGTGTTATGGAGGTACACAAAACTGGTCTACAATCCTGTAGTAGATGGCTTATCCAGAGTATCCAGAGAACAGCTGTTCTTGTTTTGAGCACATCACAGATTTCTATACTGGACGTTGTGCTTCAGCTCGATCTCATTGGAACTGCATGTGTAATCTGAAATATAAGTCCTTTGGATTTTGGATGGGCTTTAATAGTTTGAAAATGTGATGTATATATCGTTCTTCCTTCCAAGAGGAGTTAGAGTTATGATGTGACTACTTCACTTGCAATTCCCACAGCACAGACTTCTTCAAGAAAATTTTGGTTTATCTTTAATGGTTGCAGGTGTGTGGAATGGCTGTGCATCGTCTTTTCCTTTTTTTCCTTTTTTTCCTTTTTTTTTTTTTTTAAGATAGTAATGTTACAATTGGTACTTTCTTTGATATGACTCTAAAACAATACCTATCTTGTGTAAAATTCATCCTGATAGGTATCTGAAATATAACAATTGCACTGCATAGAGTGATAACTTGTGACCTTTTGACACGGGATCTACAATTACAATTATAATGCACTTTGTAGATCTCCTTAAGTAGGTCTCCAGTTTGCAATGAGGCTTTGTGTGGTCTATGTGAGGCATTTCGATTGCTGGAGTAGGGAGCCCTTTTCTGTATAACATCACTGATTTTCCAAAGAGAGGCTAAAATCATAGATTCACAGAATGGGTAAGGTTGGAAGGGACCACAGTGGGTCATCTGGTTCAACCTTCTTGTTCAAGCAGGGTCATTGTAGGGCACATTGCACAGGAATGTGTCCGGACAGTTCTTGAATATCTTCAGTGAGGGAGACTGCACAACCTCTCTGAGCAGTCTGTTCCAGTGCTTGGTCACCTGCATAGTAGAGGTTCTTCCTCATGTTCAGATGGAACTGCCTATTGTCTCTTTTCCTTCCTTTTACTTGGCACCACCAAGAAGAGCTTGGCTCCATCCTCTTGAAACCCTCCCTTCAGATACTTACAGACATTGATGAAATGCCCTCTCAGTCATCTCTTGTCAAGGATGAACAAGTCCACCTCAGCCTATTACTTATATCTTAGTAAGAGACATAGGGTCATGGAATCATAGGATGGTTTGGGTTGGAAGGGACCTTAAAGTCTTGTCATCTAGTTCCAACCCCCCTGCCATGGGCAGGGTCATCTTCCACTGGACCAGATTGCTCAATTCCCCATTCAATCTGGCCTTGAGGACTCACTGCCTTAGCATCCATAACTTGTCTGGGCAACCTCTTCCAGTGCCTCAGCACCCTTACAGAAAAGAATTTCTTCAATAAATGCTCCAGTCCCTTAATGCTCCAGTCCCTTAATCATCTTTGTTGCTGTCTGCTGGACTCACTCCAGGAGCTCTATGTCTCTCTTGTCCTGAGGAGCCCAAAACTGGACACAGCACTCTAATGTGAGGCCTCACCAGGGTAGAGGGGCAGAGTAGAGGGCAATGCTCTTCCTAATGCGGCAGGATACCATTGGCTGTCTTGAACACCAGAGCACACAGCTGGTTTATGGACAGTTGTTGTCCACCAGGACCCCGAGGTCCTTCTCTTCAGAGCTGGTTATTTCTCCCCAAGTGCAGGACCCTGCTTTTGCCTTTGTTGAATTTCAGACAGTTCTATTCTCATCTCTCCAACCTGCCAAGATCCTTCTGAAGAGCTGCACAGTCCTCTGGGATATCAGCCACTCCTCCCAGCTTTGTGACATCAGTGAACTTGCTGAGAGGCATCTGCCTCTTTGTCCAAGTCATTGACAAATAGGTCAAACAATACTGGGTCCATTATTGACCCTTGGGGGACACTACTAGTGACAGGCCTCCATCTGAACCCTGTGCCACTGATTACAACCCTCTGGGATGTGCCAGTCAGTCAGGTCTCAGTCCATTTCACTGTCCACTTTTCAGCCCACACTTCTTAAGCTTGCCTGTGAGAATGTTGTGAGAGTTTTGAAAGCCTTGCTGAAGTCAAGATAGACAATATTCACTATGACAGGGAATTATACCTGTGTAAGTATCCTTGTTTTGATGAAAAAAATAGGTGCATGTCACTAAGTGCATGTGGATATTCCCACCTGAGCAGCTCTCTGTTTGCAGTGGGACTGAGACTTTGGATAAAACTAGAGACGTTTGAAAGGTGTAGAAATATGTTTGCCAGCAGACTCAAGTAGTTTTTTATGCCAGCCTAAACTAGGCAGCAATTTTCCCAGTCATGGGGAGAATGTGGCCCTCCTCTGTGTGTGCAGGGCTGTTTGTGGCAGGGAGAATGGGATACGGTGGGGAGTATCTCTAAGAGCTGTCTTACTGTTTGAGATCTTCTTCAGATTTGGGAGCAGCAGATGGGGGGTTGTCTTCTCCAATGCTTTTATGCTTGATCGCTCCCTCATCCCATGCAAGCAAAGGGCAGACCAGTGTAACCCGTGAGCCGGGCTGTAAGGGTGAGGATGCCAGCTTTTGTTTGACCCTTTTCAAGCTGTAGGCTTGAGCACAGCGAGGGTCCAGGGTTCTCCAAAGTTCATGTAATTTGGAGGCAAAGCCTGTTTCAACAGTAGTCATTGTGGTAAAGCTGATTACTTAAATGCATAAATAAATAAATATTAATAGCCAGAGTAGTAATAGGCAAGTTAGTGAAGAATACCATGCAAATCTGGTCTGTGGTAATATAGATGTGTTTTGCAGTAGCAGTAACTTAATGCTGTTTCTTTGAGCTGGTTCCTTCTACTACTACAATAAAATGGCAAAATGTATTTTGACCTAGGGGTGCTGAGTCCAGTTGTCATTTCTAACTCAAATAGGTCTCTGCTGGACTGCAGTAGGAGCTGCAATCAAACACCAAAACACAAACACAAAATCACATTTTGTTTTTTTTTCCTGTAAATCGCTTTTCCTTTTATACCATGGATATTTGTGTAGGTGATTCTTTGTTGACCACAAAGATGTGGGTTTTGTTGTCTTTCATTTACGTTCTCTGTTGAATTAGCAGTGTTATGCAGTTTTGTCTGTTGCACTTGGGTGGGATGCTGCAATGATTTAATTTAAAATGAAAGAGAGATGTCTTCATTTTAGAGAAAACCATGGCTAAGTGGTGAGAGTAAGCAGGTCTAACCATTACCAGAAGCCCTAATTAGAAGAAATCCCATGTACGGTTGACCTTGACTATTGAGACAACCCTCAAAGAAGAAAGAGCACTAAAAATTAGTATGCTGCCAGCGCTGCACTTTTATTATTTGATGTTATTAAGCAAACTCGGTGTGTATTTCTTTTTTGAAGCGTTTGATTAAATGTGTGATCTTATCTTGGTGAAATGGCCTGCTGGGCTGCAGACAGTGGTGTTCAGAAATGAAATTTGTTTAGAGGCTCTGAACAGACATTTATTCAATGAGACCTTTCTTGAATAATAGATGTGACAGTGAGACAGCTGTACAATGTGTTTTAGGGCTTGGGCTTTTTTTTTTTTTTTGTGTAGGGAGTTGCAGTGTGATTGGGGGGAGAAGATAACACAAGTGCATGGGTGTGGGAATAGGATGTATGTGTAGGGAAGTTATCATATGTTGCAGAATCAAGCCCCAGTTCTCCCAAGAATTATTTTCGGATCAAGCTTTACGTGTTTCAGGACCTCCCTGTTGGCATATGGTTTGGCATATCAAGTGAGGCACATATATATATCTGGCTCTGTATCAATAATCTTATGCTTTAACTAGAGCTTTTAAGATGCTTAGATTTTGCAAAAATAAAAACCATAAACAAAAACCCATGAAAAACAAACCACAGAATTATGGTAGTTGACTCTTGGGATCAGAGCTGATGCCTTAAGCAGTCTTATGGTTTATAACAGTTCTGTCAAAACAGAGAGAGTAAGGGAAGGAGGCTAGCATGTGAATAAGGAAGGCAGGTTTCAGCAGAGGGTATTTAGCCTTTTGTATTGTGTCCAACAATGAGAAAATGTGAAATGGAGGTAAATATTCTCATCTTCCTTGTTTTTATCATTGGTGTGCTGGTTTTGCCTGAGCTAATTTTCTTTATAATAGGTGGTATGGGCATGCGTTTGGGATTTGTGCTGGAAACAGTGTCAGTAATTCAGGGGTGTTTGAGTCACTGCTGAGGAGGGTTTGCACAGTGTCAAAGTGTTTTCTGCCTCTCCTGCACCCTGCCAGCGAGGAGGCTGGGATGCACAAATAACTAGGAGGGGACACAGTTGGGACAGCTCACCCTAACTGACCCCAGGAATATTCCATGCCATATGGCATTATGCTCAGCATGCTCTATAGCTGGGGAAAGATGAAGGAAGTGGGGGATGTTTGGAGTGATGGCTTTTTGTCTTCCCAAGTAACCATTATGTTTGATGGAGCCCTGCTTTCCAGGGTATGGCTGAACACCTGCCTGCCCATGGGAAGTGGTGAATGATTTCCTTGTTTTACTTTGCTTGCCTGCACAGGTTTTGCTTTACCTATTAAACTGCTTTTATTTCAACCCATGAGTTTTCTCACTTTTACGATTGATTCTCTCCTCCATCCTGTTGCGAGGAGTGAGTAAGTGACTCTGTGGGGCTTGGTTGCCAGCAGGGGTTAAACCATGAAGACTGAAAGCACAGTGTTTTCTAATTAGTCACAGCTACCATGGCACCCTCCATCAGGGGAATAATATGTGAGATGAGGCTTCCAGTTTTGAAACATTATTGGACATGCAATGGTGTATTATATGTATTTTTCCAGCAAAACAGTTGACTTCATTATAGCTTTCCATACAGCTCACAGGGATAAAATTTTATTGAACATACGAACTGCACAGGATTTTCAGTTGTTGACTAATGGTTACATGCCTTGCTTTTTCCAAAACAAAGCTGAGAAGGAACATGAGTCCCTGGAAATTTTAAATTTTCTTTTTTGGTAGTGGACTGTGGTGGTCTTTGAGGGTGAGATCTGTGAGTTTTCTGACTGTCTTAGTCTTCCCCTAAAAAGGACCTTTTTTATCTAGAAACTTCACATTTGAAGGAAAGGAGTTCCAGAGTGCCTCTGCTGTAAAACTTTGATCAATCCCCATCTGCCCCACTGCTTCCCTGCATTGTACAGCAGCTGTCTTTACATCAGGTTAGATAGTGATTAAGTGATTTCTCCTTCCAGAGATAAAGCCAAAACCTTTCCTTACAGGAGTTGGGAGAAGATATGAGCTCTATGCCTTAATGATATCCCAAGGTGCCAACTTAGTCCTCCAGTGCTTGATGGTCAGCTGTTTGCCTTCCCTGCTCTTTGGTTAACGTGGTGGTTTTTCTTAAAAGCTGGAAGACTCTCAGGACTTTTTGATAACCTTTAATTATTGGTATATTTTTCTACCCAAGTGCACAGCTGATCCCACCAGATGCCAAATGCGGATTCATGAGCCAGGATGTAAAGTACAGGAATTCATGTATATTTTGCCCTGCATATTTTGCCATGATGCTTTCTTGAGCTTTAGGGATAATTTCTGTTTGCAATGTGATTTGCATATGTGGTGTACTGAGGAATATGGCCTGTAAATGTGTAGCTTGCCATCATTACCATCATTCAAGGGTGTCTTCCATAGATCTGCAGCTGGATATGAGTAGTCTTTGTAGAAGAGACTGCAAGCCCAGAGCCATGGGTCAAAGACCAGCAAACATGATCCTCTTGAGTATCCTATCTTGAGGCTGGTTTGGTGCGGAGGATGGTGAAGCTGCCTGCCATGAAATCATCCCCCTTGATGGTGGTGGTAGTGGACAGAGAGGAAGTGTAAGGGCAAGGAGAGCTGGGTTTATAACCGTGTTGCTGGTTGCACAAGGATGAGAGATGTTCTTGGCTCTGGCATGAGCTCTGTGATATACTCAGATAGGCCTTGTCTCAGCTGGGTACCTGCATGGAAGCTAGGTTATAATCTAGCCTTAAAAAAGTAAAACTCAAACATCTAAAAATGGTTCTCTGAGGAGATGAAATTTGCATATGAAAGCATGGCCTGCTAGAAAAAGTAATGGTCCCATTATGATATTCTTAAACTAGCAGTCAGTCAGGAAAAGAAGTATGGAAAATTCACTGGACTGAACTCTATTTCACATCTACTTTTCTGCAGAAGTAACTTTGTCTAACAGGATTTGAAAATGGGAAGAAAAATCCACCAGATAAATTTGTAGGGTGGCTTTTTGAAAAGGGAGGTGTTGTAGTGTTCTATTTATCTGTTTCTATGTTTATATGTTTTAATACGTAGCTCTGTATCCCCATCCCAGTTTAATTCTACCCTCACTCCCCCCATTCTCCCCACATATGGTCCCAAACCACTCCTATACTTCCCTAAACCACTCCCACCTTCCCTTCCCATTGGCCATTCCCTGATTCCCTCCCTGGATCCCAGACCCCATATAAACCCCTGCACATAGGAAGTCGGGGTCAGACCCTGTCCTGGACCCTCATGGGTTTGACCTCCTCTGGAGCCTCATGGCAACAGAGGATCAATAAACCATGTATGTTCACCACGAGGGTCTCCATGCAATCCTTTACCCTTCGATGACGTTTTCCTGGATGGACTGAGCTAGTGAAAGACCAAGAACCAACCCAGGCATTGCATCAGGAGGTAGCATTTTTTACTAGCATTCTGTTGCTCCTAAAGCAAAGCCAATTTTTTTTAACTAAAAAAACCTACTTACCACACCTGCTGGATGTGGTGATTGAGTTGATGCATACTGTGAAAGCACCACTGATACTTCTCATCCTGAGGGATGTGGTGGCCCTTGGCAAAGGTGCATGGGAGCAGTGCTGCTCCTATACCAGGAGATATTTTATCATCCTTTTATCCTGTGTGGAAGTCATCTGTGCAGAACTTGACGACTTTGTATAGTTGTGTGAATTTGAGGCTGCAGTTCTTGCTCAGGGTCCCAGATTAGGTGGCACTCTCAGTGGCAAAAAACCAATGCTACGCAAGTGCCACAAAGAAGGGAAAGTTCTTCCTTATAGCATGATCCTAGGACTCAAGGGAACCTACTTGGCCAGGTGTTATACAAAACCTGGAGGAAGGGATAGTGCCCATGCTGGAGGCAGCAAAAGGTGTCTTGCTGCAGTGCATTTTAACTATTCCATTTGGCAACATTACTTTCTTTCTATTCCTTTTGAATTTTTGCCTAATTTTGCCTCACACACCTGATTTGTGTTAGAGTAAGGGACTAATGACAGCCATGCAGTTAAACCTGTGTGTTTTTAGGCAGTAATAAGGTTCAAAGGTCACTGTGTAATTATGTTAACTTTCTAGCCTCCTTGCTAATTTTCTGTTGATTGAGAGAGAAAGGAGGATCCTTTTGTGCCCTGACAAGTGTCTTCCCTTCCAGCAAAGCAGGGGCTTATTCCTGGCTACTCCAGCCTTTTCCCAGCTGGATGTCTAATCTGTTTTCTTTACAATTTCTCCACTTCCAGACTCGTTACGTCAGACATCCAGGGTATGTAAAGATGATCAATGTTTATCTACTGATGCTGTTGTAACATGGAGCAATTATTTAAATTAATCAAGAGGACATCATTCATCAACAGGGTGGGCTAAACTAATAGGAGGGGCAATGCTTTGTTTAATGTGGGTCTGTGGTCTTGGTATTGAGATTTCAGCAGCTGGCAATACATTTCATCATTTGAGAAGACCTGCTGGGAGCCACAAATAAGTCATGTTGTGAAATCTTGCTGTTGCCTTGCAATGTTTGCACTGTGGTGTTCAGCTGTAGGTTCTTGTGTTACATCATGCCAAAAACGATATTGGCGTGTGCAGGAGGATGAGCAGTTAGTTTTATGGTTGCCTCCATTTTCTGGATGCAGTAAGAGATTATGAAGGGATGGGACTTTTTTTCTTCGCCTTCCCTTTTAAGTTTTATCACCACCTTGCTGATTGATTCTTATCTTACTTACTTTTTAGGGTATCAGACCAATGAAAAATGTATTTTGTGTGTTTTCATATTAGTATGATTTTGTTGTCCTTGTCTCTATAACGTTCTTGTCAGGTAAGTGTAAGGGTCAGTTTGCAGTTTTAAACTGAGAAGCAGCCATCTTTCTCTAATTAATTTGGCTTTGACCAATCCTCTGAAATATTCGAAATAATATGGAAATGTCCCTTAGTTTGCATGCTTGGATGAAGGCCAGCAGAGGTTTTTTTGTGTGGGCTGGCTTTGTTTGTTTTCCTCAAAAACTGTGTTGATTCGGGCCAGTTGCTGCTGATACAGTCTTTGGATATAATGTTTGTAGCTAATTAAAAATAGCCTCTAATTGAGAGCTGAATGTTGTGGACTTGAATTTGCCTGCACATTAGTCATATAAGAGGTTGCCTGGAAAAATAAAGGGTGAATCTGCTTGAAGAGGTCTGCAAATATCTGCTTCATTCAATTTGTAGACATATTTGAAAAGTAATTTAGTGGTGACTCATAATATTGCTAAAATACGTAAGAAATTGAAGTTTCTTTAAAAAGTACGATGTCTTGTCACTTTATTTTTACCAGTACCTAATAACTTAGACATTCTTATGCACCTCTTATGTGTTACATATGTTGTAATGTCGTGATTAACAGAACCAGTGCCTGCAGATATAAGCAGCAGAAGTATTGAGTTCAGTTGTACAAGTGTGGCATGGTGTGATCCCCTTGTGCCCCATGACTCATTTGCTGAACTTCCTTTAGTCCCCATGCTGACCTTTAGCGTTTTGTGTTTTTTCTCTTTAGACAGCTCTAAGTGTGTCACTGATGGAAAACGATGTTTGAACACTCCAGTGGGAAGTTGCATGTATAAGCGACTTCCCCAAAATCATAATGTGCTGAAGCCTGTGAATTTTGGAGATACCTTAGAAATTGTTGCTGTTCCAGAAATAATACCTCTTATGCCTTGGGTGTGAAAGGAAAAAGATACAAAACTTTTTTTTTTAATTTATTACTTTGTGCAGAAGTAGTGGTTGATGCTTGCGTTCTACTTGTCTGTATTTTTGTACTGACAAATGCTTAGCTCTTCCCTGCAACTAACCTTGGCTCCAAATTGCTTGAGGTTCTGCTGGCTGCTTTTTGATGAGTGTGACATCCTCACGATTTTACTTTTTAAACTTCTTTCTGAAATAACTGGACAAAATTATTTGAGCCAATTGAGGTATCTGGAAGAGCATCCCAGTGAGCAGCCTGCCTGCTCTCCTGGTATCTGCCAAGTCTCACTGAGTTGGGCTGAACTGCAGGGAATGAGATGCTGCTGCTGCTGCTGGAGAGCATCCACTGGGACAGGCTCGCTGGTTGGTCAGCTGGTCACTGCTGTAGGCTTCTAGTGAATAAGCCTGGTACAGCTGGACAGGCTCATTAGCAAGCTTTTATAGCAATGCTGAAGTGTGGTGCATGGGAAACAGGCATTGTTCTGGCCTGTTTGTTTAGCTAGTTGCTAAACAAACTGATTTTTATAATTTTATTCTTTTCTTCTGTACTCCACTTTTGCTGTGGGTTTAGTGTGCATGGCTTTTGTTTTGATTTTATGGAGGGGTTTCCTGATTTGTGTTTGGGTTTTTTTGTTTGTTTGTAATTTTTTTTTGTTGTTGTTTTTCCCCTTTTTTGTTTGCTTTTTAAAGGAAAAGGAGGAGGTAGGTAGGTTTTGTTTTTCTGATCAAAGAGAGATGTCTGTATGGAAACTAATAATTTAAACTGGCCTTCTGTCAAGTGGAAAGAGGCAGACACATTTGAGGCATGATTCCTTCTTATGGAGCCCTTTAAAATATGTCAGATGAATTGCACCCTAAAAAGCTTATTTCTCTTCAGTGACTGTAAAGGAAGCCTAAGGTGCCAAACTCGGATAGAGACATTTACATTGCAGATACCTGAAGATGAAGCAGGTGAATCCCACCCCAGGAAATTGGTCTCCTTGGCTTGCAATGATTTTCAATTTAAATGTGAATCTGTGTGATAAGCTGGTACCTAGTACAGCAAAGCTGATCCATCAGGAAGGGCATGAGGAGGAATTGAAATGGCCCCTGTTCTTTGCAGAGCTCGTGCCCTGGAGGAGCTCTTGCTTCAAGTGGTGTAAGACATGTACCTTAAATATCACAAAAATAAATGTGGGCATGGCAGCATATGAGTGATCCTCTGATTAGATTTTGTGCACTCCTGTAATTCTGAGTGGCACTCCCATCATGGGCTTTTGTACCTAAATGACTTTTTTTCCTCAAGAACATAAAGTAAACTGCAAACCTGAGCAAATTCGCCTCTGCTCTCCTATTTTCTTTCAAGGACTGAAACATAAAAGTTTGTGAAGATGCTGAAAAGGCAGGTGTTGGGAGATGTCTGCCTTGACTCCAGTGGGAAGGCATCCCTTAGATAGATGCCCTGGGGTGCTGAGCCATTTGGTGGAAGAGCAGCCTCCCAGATTGCAGCCCTAAGGTCCTGGTTCCAGAAAAAATAATGGTTTCTCTGACAAAACCATGTCCTATGAATATGGTATGCATAGATCCTATTAGCGTCTTCAAGACGCAAAAATTTTTTTCTACCCTCCTTTCTTGAGTCTCAGAACTGCAGTTTGGACAGATGTTCCAATGCAAGTTTTGACAGCTTTCTCTCCATCCCCAAATCAACCCTCTCCATTTTGCCATCTGTTTCTGTGGCTGTATGGGGAACCATGCTGGGAAATGAAGCTCTAATTTTAAAATCTGTGTTGGGTTTGTAGCTCTTGCTAGGCTGTTTTCACCTGGGATCAGTTTCCTGGCTGGTTTACAGCTGATTTTTGTGTAGCTGCATGGTAGTAGCACAAGCTGCAGGACAGTGCAGAGCTGCTCAAAATGCATATGAGGTTTCCTCTGGAGTGTTGGAGGCTCTCCCAATCTTCCTGTTTTCGACTGTAGGTGCTCTAAAGGTCAGTCTCTGAAGTGTTGGCTAAGTCTCTTGCTCTAGGGGACACTGAATATATATAAATTACGCAAGTATGTGTGAGTAGGAATGGGCACATATATACATATGCATACGTACTTAATGCCCTCTTTGCCCCAGTCTCCAATATGAAGACCAGTTGTCCTCAGGACACCCAGCTCCTTGAGCTGGAAGTTGGTAATGGGGAGATGAGTGAAGCCCTCCCAATCCAGGAGGAGATGCTTAGTGACCTGTTATGCCAGTTAGACATGATCAAGTCTATGGGCTGTGGTGGGATCCATCCAAGAGTATCGAGGGAACTGACAAAAGAACTTTCCAAACTCCTCAGTCGTCTACCAGCAGTCCTGGTTAACTGGAGAAGTTCGAGCTGACTGGAAATGAGCAAATGTAATGTCCATCTACAAGAAGGATCAGAAGGATTATCCAGGGAGCTAGAAGCCTGTCAGCCTTGCCTTAGTTTGGAACAGGTTATGGAAGAGATCATCCTGAGTGCCATTGCATGGCACATGCAGGACAACCAGGGGATCAAGCCCAGCCAACATGAATTTACGAAAGGCAGGTCCTGCTTGACCAACCTCATCTCATTCTATGATAAGGTGACCTGCTTGGTGGATAAGGGGAGGGCTGTAGATGTCCTCTATGTGGACTTCAGTGAAGTCTTTGACACCACCTCCCCCATCATCCTCCTAGAAAAACCAGCTGCTTGTGGCCTGAACGGGTGGACTCTTTGATGGTTAAAATCTGGCTGAAGACCAGGCCCAGAGAGTTGTGGTGAATGGAGTCAGACCCAGGTGGTAGCTGGTTGCGAGTGGTCTTCCTTGTATGACACTTTGGAGAAAGAAAAGCACGAGAGCAGACCNGTGGAATCACCAGCCCTGAAGGTATTTAAGAGATGTCTGGATCTGGTGCTGGGTGGTGTGGTTTAGTTGTTCAGGCATTGCTGTGGGTAGTGCTGGGTGGACAGTTGGACCTGAAGATTTTAAAGGTCTCCTCTAACCTTTATGATTTTATGATTACATATATGTGTGTGTGTGTATATATATATATATATGTGTAGTATCTTCCTAAGCAAGGTGTATTCTGTTCTCTTTCTTCCTGCTGTTTCTAATATACTCTGTTAAAAATGAAAAGAATCAACCTCAGCATCATGCAAATTAATTTTACAATTTGTACGAAACTTTGGAGAAAGAAAAGCATGAGAGCAGACTGTACCTTGCCTCCTAAAAGCAGAGCTATATATGCATAGCACATGCCTCAATCTATCATTATGTAGCACTAAATTCACTCATCCTGTTCCTAATTATTTGGTACTGGTTTCTTCTCCACACTATTGGTTTTAATTTTTTTAAGCAGATGACTGAATCCTTGAACAGCCTTGACTTTTGAATTGGATGGTGATTGGGATTTTTAGGCGTGTACTGTTGCAGACCCACACTGGTGGCTGAGGTGGTTTTTTGTTTGTTTGCTTGTTTTTTAACACCTGGTATAATTTCATTGACACCATTGGATGATTTTGCCCTCATTAGAGGACTAAAGGAAGTTCTTTGTTCTTTAGTCTAGATGTAAAATGGCATATTTTCCTTTCTCTAAATAAAAGGAGAACTATTCGAAGTATTTAAATACAGAAACATTTAAAACTTCTGTTGTCCTGAATAAGTTTTAAATTAACAATGAAAACAAAGCAGATGTTGCTGAGTGTTTACTTCAGTGTGACTTAACAATTATTTGTGCTTTACAGTAATAATTGTCAGATCCAATTAAAAAACTGGAGGGAAGCGAGACCCAGTGAAGGATTTTGTATGACTTGTTAGCTCAAAAAAAGAAAAAGGGATAATATGACTTGAAAGTTTTAACCACCTTTGCTGGGGATGAACAATTCTAATCCAGGGGATTGAGAATGCTCTATTTAGCCCTTGATCTTGGTTCTTTTACTGCAAGTCATTATGAAGCATATCCATGCCTTCCATAGTCTTCTGAAACTATGCTCATGTTTCACTACAGTTTTTTACAACGTGTTTGTGTCTGTTTACAGCATAGTCCTGTTGATTTGCTCCGGTTGCTGGGGATTTATCAGTGCATCAAACATCTTTACTTACTTTCAGGTCAGCATAATACCCTAACTACAGTGGGCAAGCAAAGTGCTTTTGCACAGATCTCTTCCTGAAAATTTCTTGACGTCACAAAGACATGTTGTGTTCATTTTGAATAAGATTAATTAAAAACCCCTTTCAGCCATTTGAAGGCTATAACTCTGCAAAGCTTCTAACAGTGAGTCCAAAATCTGTTTCTGTGCCTCTCTTAGGCAACACTTGCTGATGAGCCATGGTCCAAGTGATATAAACATGGTATTTAATGGTATCTTAGTGGAATCTTACTTTCAGTGATTTTTGTAATATTTGCAAATTTGAAATCTGAACAAATCTTCCTTTTACTGGAGAAATCTAGATTTCTGGTTAGAACTTGTCATGCACCAGGGACTCTGGTCAGTACAGCTTAGCATCAGCCTCTGTAAGAAAGAACCAATTGAGCCTGAATGGCATTTGGGTGTTGTATTATGATCAGCCTTTCCTGCTGGAGGACACACTTGAATAGACAAATCCAAGCACTGGCTCCTTTCTGAATATCATTCTGTATTTCTGCAAATCTGCCAGTCTCTTCTTGTGAAAACCTTAAATATTATTTTAATGTAGGCTCGTGTTCCCTCTGGTTTTACAGCAGCTGTTACTATAAACTGCTCAGAATTCTATAGTGTTGTAGTGCTGGGTGGCCTTTTTATTATTATTTCTTTAAATATTGTGTTTTATTTGTTTGTTTTTGTTTTAAAGCATGTAAATTTGAAGCTTCATTAGTAAAAATGGGTCATGGGGATTGGTTGCCTTACAAATATAAAAGGACAGTCCTAGCAAAGAAGAATCTTGTTTACAGAGCAAGGAAAAGGTGGAGGATGCACTACAGTAGTTGCATTTTGGCAAAACATCAGTTCGATTTCTATAAATAAGTAAGGTAGTGTTTTAATAGCTTTTCCTACAGTGGCTTTTTTAAAAGCTGAAATTCTGAGCATTTGCAGTCTCTAAGATTCATACTGCTAGAATACCTTGAATGTTTTTAATATTTCACCTTTATAGCCAAAACTACTATTCTTGTGAATAGTGTTTAACACTGTTCAGGAATGCTTGCTCTTTTCTTGCAAATTTGTTTTTCATATTTTCACTCTTTTTTGTTTAAAAACAAAATCTTAAAAGGGGTATGATAATTACCACTTATTAACCTTCTTTTGCCATTAGTTGTGTTGAAAGCTGGCATAAAAAATGCTCTGAGTGTTAAGAAATGTTTTAATTAGGTCATTAGATCCTATGTAATTTGGTGGTAGCCCAGGGATAACAGGAAGAGGTGTAAATGGGCAGAGTCTTAATTCAACAGAGTATTTATACGCTAATGCACTAATAGGGCTTAAATCCTCCCTTGCAGTTGAGCACAGGCTTTGCTGGGTTTGAGCCTGAAACATATTTTCACAGAAGTCACTCATGCAGTGCAGCTGGTGAAGTTGGTGAGTTTTGGCTCCATGGGCACCATTTCTGAGTTAGCTGGAAGTGGTGCTGCATGTTGGGAACATCTGCCTTGGGACTTCACCTTTGCTTGAAAAATAACTGTGTATTTTTATCAATATTTACTGTGTTCAAAGTTCACTGTGTTGGGAGAAAAAAGGTTTCCTAAATGGTCCATTGACTGCCTGGATTTTCATGTCTTCCCAGTGAACGGCTTATATCAGGAAATACTGGGTTAGATTTCAAAAGTAAAAAAAACCTCATGGTTGATTAGGGGAATGTTTCTTTGGTCTGCTTTACTAAAAAGGAGAAAAATGTAATTTTCAAGAGATGTTTAGTAGTCACAGAACCTCACATCCTCTGCAGTTGAATTCTAACACTTTTTTTTTTTTTTAGAGAACAATCAATAAGATTAATATTTTATCACGTATTCCCTTGCCACCTTTAAAAAGTGATTTGCCAGGAGAGAAAGCTTATTTAATGGCTGTACAGCTCAGTGTGCCCTGTGCCATGTGCTCTGGTAACTTTTGAACCTGCTGCTGAATTTGATTATCAGAGGAGGAGAGGTCTTGAATTATTTTCTTTGCATTCTATGAAAGCTGGTACCCAGTTTTTCATGACCTCAGGTTTTGTTTTTTTTTTTTCCACAAGTGGTGACTAGCAAGACCTGATCCTCAAATGATGTATTGAGACAGTGCTTATAGCACCTTCAGTGGGGCTGCTGTCTATTTATACCATCTGAAGCGTGGCTTTAACTGATGGGTTTCTGTGCATTTTTAGGTGAACATAAATTATATGAATGCTTTACAGTCCCAAGTAATAAAAATTCTGAATTGTCACCATTTCTTTCTAATTGTATCACAAGGCAGATTCCCAAGTAAAGTATGCACATAAACTTTGAGCCCACTGAAATATGCATATATAATTTAATTTGCATACATTAAATTCTTAGTTTCATTAATGATTTAAGGTTCTTTTGCAGTCGGAAGTCTCTCACATTTTTTTCTTGATTGAATTGCCTATTCTATTCAAATAAGACTTGGCAATACTGCTTGTGCATTATAGAATGATACTGGTAACATTGTTAGATTTTTTTATCAACATGATTTATTTATAAATGTGTTATTAGCCAGAGGTTTATTACAGTGTAAGACTTCACCAGAGTGGAAATTTTAAAGTGTAGATAAAATGGCAATTGCAGGGGAGGTAGCTGAGAAGGTGAAAGAAGGAAAGGAACCTTGGCATCTTATATCAAAAGAGCATTTTCGTATTACTGTTCTTAAAAAGGCAGTAAACTCGATTTGTGGTTTCCTTGTAAATGAAAATATTAACTGTTATAACAAATTCAGAGAGCTCTTTTTTTTACCTGTTATGCTACAGCAAAACAAATGCAGAGCATTTTAAAAATATTTTGAACAGTAGCCTGCTAGATGAGTGAAAAGCCTTATTTTGCTGCTTTCCCAGTGCTGTCTTGGAAGCTGCTGGTGCTCATTGTCGTTTTCTTTTACTGGAATTGTTTCTTTTGGAGGGTTGCAGGAGTGTTTTTTAGTTTTTTGGGTTGTTTTTTTTTTTTTTTTTAAGTCACTTCCTATGCCCATTCCTATTTACCAATGGGCATCCTTCTGGCACATTGTAAACATGATTTTTAAAAGGTTGCTCCATAGGAGACTCTTGCTGTTGGGATGCCATTGGGTTGCACCTTCTCTTTATCTATTCAAAATCTCCAGTTACTACAATTTTCCTCTCATTTCCTTGGGAACTGAACTAGTCTTCCTGTTTTTCTGATAACCTCGTAATCAAAAAAATGCAGTGCATGGGGCATGTGCTGACTCTCTAGATGGCTTGTGGTGGGACTTGGCCCTCTTCAGAGTTAACTTTCTCACAACAGTGTCTCAGTTTGGTGCTTTTGGAACTGACCCACCTTCACAACATCTCTGGAGTGAAGGCTGGACCAACACCTCCATCTCCTCCCTCACCCAGAAATGCAAATGTTGCTCCAGAGTGGAACAACTCACAGAGTCCCCATCCAAAATCTAACAAGAACGATTGAAAACCTAAGCAAAGATATTAATGTGTGGTGGCAAAAATTAACAAGGAGACAGGCAGAGCTTCAGAATGAATGGAAACCCCTACTTGTACAGCACCTGCCTTTCCAGAAAGAGGTGGAGAAGACTCCCAAATTCAAGAGGCTCATTTTCTGTTTAGAGCTACTTTTATCTGTGGAGTACCTGGTTTCTAAGCACTGAAGAAAATAATTGAAGAAGCAACCAGCAAGCAGGATCTGGGAAGTAGCACCTTTGTTCATGGAGAGAATGAAGTTGCTGTGTGGGAAGGCTCTACCAGGGTTGGAGTTGCTGGGCAGTGGGAAATCCCTCAAAGGGAAAACAAGAACAGGGGACAAAATGTAAAGCAGAAGGAATGGGTGTGGGTGAATCAAGGAGCCCTTTGTGTTTGGTCCAGGCATGTGTAGACTGTTACGATCTCAGTATTTTTTTATGGGGTGGATGTATCCTGCTTTTTATCCTTTTCCCCTGCCTATTGTTTGTGTTGAAATGGGAAGCAAATCTGACCTGTCCTCTCCAAGAGGTTATTGATAGCAAAGTGTGTTAGTGGCTTGTATTTGTCTATGACAGCCCTGATCCTGTAAGTCTGTGTGTTAGCTGTGGAGGAGAGTGGTCCCATGAAGTTTAAGTGGGACTTGTTTGGTATATGAATGTACACATGTAGGTAATTGTGGTTGCCTGGTTAAAGTATGAGATGTCGGTAAGGGCAAGTCTTGAGTTTCAGAGGTGCTGTGATTATAGAGAAGGAAGGATTAAAGAAAGTATAAGAGAGAAAGTGGACAGTCACTGAGAACAGAGAAATCCCAGTGTTGAAAATTTCCCTTTTTACTGAACATTAGATATTCTCAAAGGATATATTGACACTTGTTCTAGAGTACTCCCAGTTTGCACTTTGATATTAATTGAACCAAGGACTAAAATTCCTGCTTTGTTGATTGATTTTTTTTTTTAATTTTAAACTGATTAATGTTTTCATTTGAATAACACTGCTGACTCTGCAGAAGATGTGATCTTTTAATTAGCAGATGTCAGGATTAGCATTAGTGTTGAGCTGTAATTAGCATTTGTAGGCATAGTAAAAGACCCAGGCTCAGTTTGGCAGCAAGGAGAATGAAATTATAGGTAGTGGTGTAACTTGGCACTTGCATGCATATCTCTAATGGGTTTTTTTGGAAACGTGAAACCCACAAGTATCCTGATCAAAGCAAGAAGTCTAGCAGATTAATCGCTGATAGAAAAATTACATATAAATTATTGGTATTGTTCTGTTAGTTAAATCGTAAGTTTTGTTGGCCTAACAGAATTTAAAGTATCTAATTGTCACACACTGATGCTCTTAAATTGAAGGTTTCAAAGGGCTAATAGTTTCTTGGCTAGACTGCAGCAGCAGTGTGTGTGGACATGGATGTCTCTGGAAATGGTATTTAGTGAGTAGAAGAGACCTAACTGAAGCAGATGACATTTGGGGCTCTTATAGTTCCACATCAGCTTAATTTAAAGAACAAATGTGCATTGACTTTATGTTCCTGTTTGCAGAACCGAGGGTTTATATGAAAGGGCTGTATGTGAACATAGGAGGAAGCAGGAGGAAATGAATTTATGACAGGTCAGGGATATACAGAGGGACCCAGGTACAGAAGGTTATGAAATCTGGGTGTCTCTGAGAAAGGAGACCTTTTCTTTCCTGCTGACTAAAAATCAGCATCGTTCCAGTCAGTAGAAAGAGAATATTATTGACTAATGCAGGACTTAAAAGCTGGTTGTTGATTATTGTGGGAAAGTCTATTCAGTAGCATTTTATCCATATTAAGGGAAAAATAATGCTTTTTAGTGCTGCCAAGGTAATAGAAGACAATGATGATTAGTCAAATAATTAGACAAAACTCAGTGGTTTTTCTTTTTGGTACACCAAAGGGAAATAAAAGCTATCTGATTATAGGTAGGACAGGAGTGGAGGTTTAGAGTTTGCAGGTCAATGGTGCTTGGACAAAAAAATGAGCCTTTTTCATAGCACATCTGTGATAATGATCATAGTGTTATAATATAGAGTGAGTTTGCAGTGCTCCCATGGCTAGGTAGAAGAGCAGGATTCTGTTCCTGTCTTGTGTGCATGCATAATTCTTTCTGGTTTTGGTCACATCGTAGCATCTAAACCTTAGTGAAATGGGGTTAATGATTCTGACCACCTTTGTCAAGTGCTCTGAAATTCACCTTTGACAAGTGCTGTATTAGGATGATGAGTTATTTCTGCATGCCACTTGTTTGTGGTTTTCAACTCTATTGGAGATAAACTGGACAAAGAAAAAGACAAATCTTGTGTAAGTGAAGGTATGAAATGGTGCTTTAAAAGTGAAAATCTTGTGAGGAAACATAGAATTTAGCCTCAAATCCATATTATTTTTTTTCTTTCCCACTTTAAAGCTGAATGTTTACAGGTAACAGAAATTTCAAATGCTTATAGCAGGTGACAGGATGCTCTCCTATTTTGTTTCCACCAGGGAGAAGTGAGAAAGATTTAGCTGCCAACTTGCATATATAAATGATGCTCATAAGCATAACCACCTCCTGCAAACCAACCTTCTTGTGCATACAAACCCCTGCTTGGATCTCTGGAAACAGCCATGAATGATCCTAGACACTTAACATGTGCTGTTTTGTGTGGGTTTGTATGATTGCATTTGAACTTCTCTCCAGTGCTTTATTTCTGAAAGGAATTGTTTATGCTATGAAAGATGAAAGATGAAGGTTTGTCAAGGTGTTGACCTTTTGAAGGAAGAGCATGCTACATGCATAGCAGTGTAAACCTTCAGTGATCATTCCATAAAACAGCATTAAAAGCAGTGGTGTGTCTGATTTGTCAAATGAAGAAGTAGTACACCTCGCCTTCAGCTGAATAAATACAGCTCATAGCAGAGGCTAATACTGTCATCATAACATAATTGGAGTTATATTATTCCAATGTACTATTCAATAAAACTAACCACAGTAGTGGAGTTATCGATTTAAACTCAGTTAAAAGCAGTTCACATATTCAGTTCAAAATATTTCTGATGAATATCAGCTCTGTAATATGATTTCCTTCATTCAGTAGCAGAAAAGAAGTTTTTATCATCCTGAAAGATCAGATAAAATGTTAAGAAAAAATTTGCTTTTTACACCGTTGGCCTAAATAAACTGAATCCTTGGCGGGGAAAGCTCTTAATTTTTGCCAGTCTCTGCATTTCTGGTGTACATCCCCAGTTTTTAGTGTGTTTAAAAAAAAAAATAAATTACTTAATGGCACTTACTCGAAGGCAAGGGGTCCTTTGTCACTCGAAGCAGCCACCTCTAGTTGTAGGCGTGATTATTTGTCATGTAAATGTATGGCTCCGACCTCTTCTGAACCAGAGGAAAGAGTCTGCAGTAATTACATGGGTTTTTCCTAGTGTAATTAGCAAGTAATCTGCTATGACATCTAAGTACAACATATGTAGTCAGCCTGTGAGTAAATATGTTGTTTAGTGAATTGTAAAGCAGTGTCGCCCTTTTTTAAGTGGTATTTGAGGAAAGCTTTTTGCATTCACTGGCTGTTTGTTCCTGGCTCATTCTGCTGTGTCCAAAGAGGAGCAATGAAGTTGGTGAAGGGTCTGTAGCACGAGTCTTAAGAGGAGTGGCTGAGGGAGTTGGGGTTCTTTAGCATGGAAGAAAAGGAGGCTCAGGGGGAACCTTACTGCTTTCTACAACTCCCCGAGAGGAGGTTGTAGTGAGATGGAAGTCAGTGTCAGATTCTAAGGAGTAAAAATGAGGGGAAATGGCCTCAAGTTGCAGCAGTGGAGGTATAGACTGGATATTAGGAAAACATTCTTTACCAGAAGAGTTACCAACCACTGGAACAGGCTGCCCAAAGAGGTAGTGGAGTCACCATCCCTGCAGGTATTTGAAAGAAGTGCAGTTGTGATGCTTAAGAATGTGGTTCAGTGGTGGTCTTGGCAGTGCTGGGTTAACCTAAATGATTCTATGATTCTGAGAGGTCCCTGAAACAAGAGCGTAGATAATTTCATAGGGGTGGAGGTGAAAATACATAGGATTGGCATTTGTTTCTTCCTTGTGACGGGATCAATACTGCAGTCTTAAGGCCGACATTGGCCTTCTTTTCCTTTCCTGTCCTCTTCTGTTCCTTCCTGTTTTAAACCCACATTTAAGCGGGCAGCATTATGGTTAATACTTTGAGAATTTACATCTTGCAGTAAATGCACTAGTTTGTTAGTTGTCTCTTAGGCTTTGCTCTCAGAATAGCTACCAACTGATTGTATACTATCACTGCTATTCCTATCGGAGCATGAGAATATCAGAAAAAAAAATAATTTTTTTTGCTTCCCCTCAACCCCACTGCTTTCAAGAGCTGTGGTCTACCCTTCCCATTTTATATGTAACTTTTGCCAAAAGATATCCTCCCCCTCCTTTTATGCATACTTACTCAAACTGCCATACCTGTTCTGTGCTTACATGCTTAGTGGCAAGTGTTTTACAAAACTTCTTGTGGTAGGAGTGAGCCAGTTGTATGAAACCTGCTGAGCTGTCCTTGCTTTGTCCGAGATTGCTTTGTTACTCTGAACCTGAGATGTAACACATATTCCATGTTGCTTCTAAATGGGATGGCAAGGAAGTAATTGATAGCCGAAAGCATGTGGCAAAGACTTTACATTTAAGTTAGAGTCCTTGCATTTGACTAAATTGAATTTTTTCCTGTTTGGCTTTTTCATAAAGATGCAAACCAGTTTCTTCTATCAACAGCATGTCTAATTCTTTTCAGAGTGAGGAAGAAAATAAAGCTGGTGCTCACAGTCAATGTTATTCCTCCTTGAAATCTTCTCAGTACTTCAATTTATTACACCATTCCAATTAAAATGAGAGTTGTATGTGTAAACAAAGAAAGGAACAGTGTCTGTGCTTGCTCATGTTGTTCATTAGGCTAGACCTCATTTTCTTTTGTCTGTTGTTACATAAACAGACTGCTTGGCTTGATGGTTCCCTACCTATCACCAGTATAGCTGCTGCCCCACATCCTTTGCTCTTGCATAGGTCAGGTAGTGCTGTAAGTGGTTTGGGGAGAGAGAACTCCAACAAGGATTTCTCCTGGAAATGGATTCTGGTTTGTGATTTAAAGGAGTTCAAGCCCAGAGTCAATAACTTAGCTGGCCACAAATGAAAGTCAACCTGCAATTAGGAGTGTAATCTAGAGTTTGTTGTTTAATGGTATCTTGGGTAAGGCCAAGATTTCCAATTCGATACGTGGTATCAGAAGTTTTTATTTTTTTTTTTTTTCACTAGGGAACCCTGCAAAAATTTACTGGTATGTTTTTATAGTACTTGTCGAGGCAAATTAAGCACACATTTGTGCTTAAATATATGGACAGAGTCCTACTGCAATACACAGTTCTACAGGGAGTCTGCAAAGATGCACCACAAGCAAATTGCTTGTATGCACTGGCTCCAGCACTAAGTATTGGTAGGAGTAATTGCATGGGGCAACCTCAGCCTGGCCAGGTGTCCATCCTTCACCCCAGCTCTGCTGTCCAAAGGTGTCCTTGTGCTCAGCCCCTGAGGCTTCAGTTCCAGGATGGCTACAAAACAATGCTGAGACTGTTTCTTATCACCCAGGGAAACTTCAATCCCTTGCAAAAAGTCCTTCTGCCCCTGTCATTCCTGCTTTCAGACAGTTTAACCCCTTCTTGTAGTTGGACTTGTTCCGTCTGTGCCAGATCAGTCCTCTATCACAAATTACCACTGTTGAGCTGTCACAATTAGAATTTCTCACTGTGTGACTTCCCCTCACTCCTGATTTGGGATTTGTTACAAACTTGAGAAGAATGTTTTGAACAGCCTCTAGCAATGTTGCTGCTGGTGCTTTACCCATGCAGCATCCTGTCATAATCTCTTGCAAATGTTAGATTATTAAAATATCCGTTCATGGCTGTGCTCCAGTGTTGCACAGTTGCTGAATTTCATGAAGCACAATTCAGTTGCTGCCATGTTATTCAGAGTTTTTAGGAAGATTTTTTTTGGTTTGAGTTTGAACTTTTAAAAACTGCAGCTGATGTGCTCACATCTACTGAGTTCTGACAGCTTTGCAGTTTGAGACACAAATGCATGTCCAGCACCATCCTTGTGAACCTCTTTGCCATGATCCTGCTTGGTAAAAGTGTCAAAAGCTGGGAGTCATTGAAACCATAACAATAATAAGGAAATAGAAATTGGAATGAAGCATTTGAGGTTGTACTGAGGGGAAACAGCACATCCAGAAACTTAGGGGGGTTGTCCCGTCAATTTAGCCTTGTTTGTTAGTGTGGGTGTATAGAAATCAACTTTCCTTGACTGAATGAGGGTGGTGAGGCTCTGGGTCTCTCTTGGTTTAGAGATGTGACATGTCGGGAGCAGAGAGACTGACAGGCATTGGAGGGATGGTATCATACAATCTCTTCTGTCCTTCTGCAAGCCAAGAGATGAAGCAAATGCTGAAATGAGCCCTGCAAAAAGAAGCCTGTATAGTGGTGTGAGAATGGTTTACTTGAGAGGCAGTCAGCACGCAGAGGAATTAGTGTATCCGAGGAGATGATCTCAGGTTCAGCTCTCTGAGTGGAAGAAGAGGCTTCGTTGATAAAAACTGCATGTGTATGTGCTATGAAGGTTTGGCCATTCTCACCTCCTGGGGCTCAGTTATTTGAGCAGGTGGTGAGAAGAAGCTCTGCTTGTGGTGTGGGTGCATATGCAAATTAATTAGCTTGAGAAAATATCCCCACCCTAGTGATACCAGCTCAGTTATTTGAGGAGGGATGCTGACCTTTCCTTCATTTTGCTGTGCTGGGCCCTCCAAGGAGCAGTCATCTGAAGGGGTGCTGCTCTGCCCTGCCAGGCAAGGCTGGAGGGCTCTTATCTTCTTCCTTCCGTCTCGATAATAACACTTGTCATCTTGCCGCGCATGTGGATTTTACACAGCTCAGCATGCTTTTCAGCAGACACCAAAATATTAATTATAATGCTGTAAAAATTAATTGAAACACAGCATAATCTCTGTTAAGTAAGGTCACTGAAGTTGTCTTAAAATAGACTGCTCAAGAAATAAAGATGAAATCTCTCTACAGAGAAGCTTAGCAGATTTCCTGTGCCAGTCCTCTTGAGATGCTTCTTATTGCCATTAAAGTGCATTCAGTATTTCTGCATTTTCCCTTAGAACTCCTGCTGTTCGGAGCAGCTTTCCTATCCTGTTCATCTCTGATAACCTGTTAATAGTATTTTGGCCTCCCTTGTCCAGATGGTGGTGATGGTAACCAAGCACTGCTATAGTGGTATCTTCATCTGAGTGTTTACTCCTTGGGAGAAAACGTGGACCTGTGGAGGATGTGGGTGGAAATCCTGTCTGGTGGTTCTTTGATTACCATCTCAGGTCTAATACTTGCATTTTCTGTGAAGATCTTGAAAGGTTTTAGAGCAGAGGTGGCACAAAACATTTGGTTGTTAGTGTGTACCCAGTATCTGCAAAGCTGCTCCAGCAAAGTAGATAGAAGGATGAAAGCTCACCAGCTTCCCAGAGACTCCAGTCCAACTGTTACATGATTTTTTAGGAGTGGCAGCTGTGTCTTTTTCATCCCATTTCAAGCCAGCTAGTACTAAATCTGGTTAGATTTGGAAGCAGAATGCATGTTTACTCTAGAGATTGTTCTTATTTTATTGACTTGGCTATTGGAAATAGATGGTCCATAACTTCAGTATCACAGTGGGATGCAACATAGCATTTGAGGGATGCTGCCAGTGATGCGGTTACTTTAAGAAATTCAGGCTTCCATGTGGTGAGATAAGCCTTTACTTTCAGAGGCTGTGTGAATGGAATCTCTGACAGTTTGCAATTTTCAGCAACATCTGCTGCATTTTATTTTATTTTAAGACAAACTGCTGTCTGGAAAGGTAAAATCACCACCTGCAGTCAGAGAAGGTCTAACTGGACCAAACAAGCTTCCCGACATGTAATAGTGTGACCTTTTTCCAGCTCTGGTTTTCTCTTTCAGTGTGGTAAAGTCCTTTTCTCTGACTGGACATCAATGGCCTGCAGAAATAGTAACCTTGAAGTGGAGGGAAAAAGAAAAATAAAAGAAATCAGAGCTTCAGGCGAACAAAGATGAGAGCATGGGTGGAGGAGCTGCTGTCTGGATGCTGTGATGTCCTGTGCTCCAAAGACAAGTGCTTCTACAACTGCTTTGTTATTTTTTTTTTTTCTTGCCTGTTGACAAAATCTTTGGGGAGGAAATAGGTATGTGTCAATCTAACTATCCTAAAGCTAATAGAAAGAGGTTGTTGGACATCACAGCTAGGGGAAAAGAGAGGCTATGGGACTTTAGTGGTCAGAGGAGGCACCTGAGACCAGAGGTGGCCTGTGCTGCCTTTTGTTCACTTGTTTTTGTTTTCAATAAAAATCACATGGTTTTGGAAGGAGGCTCCTGAGGGAGAGAGGATAACAGCGCCGTGTGTGAATTTTTAGTTCACTCGTATGACAGCACTTTGAGGAAAAAAAACTGCATGGTTTAGCACTTAAGGATTTTTTTTTGTGATTTTGGATGATATAAAGATAACTTTATGTACTGTGAACTCGAGGCTGTCTTGGTCTCTGGACTCATGAAGCAGTGGGAAAAGGAGTATGTTGCAAACTACAGTGATTAATCCCAGCAGTGTGTTTGTTAGGCTTTGTGAAGGCATGCCTTGCCCTGTAGAAGTTGAAATAACTCATTGCAGTGGAAATCTGAAAATCAGACAGCAACCCTGTCTTAGATTTGACTTCATGCAAGGCATCTGAACTGTGCTATATCTATCTTTTTAAAATTTGTGGCTAAACTTTGCAAGAAAAGAGCAATCAGACTTCATGTCGTGATGACAAAGGGTGGATTTGGTGTCAGAGTGATTAGAGGTTATCCCCAGCAATTGCCATGCTGTAAATATTCATTATTCCTTACCCTGAAGCCAGCAAGCAGCCTATAACCCTTTTAGAGAAGAAATGCTATGAGGTTTTGAGCCAGCAGACCCATTTGGAAATGTATTCTTCCTCTGCTGTTGGGTGTTACAGCACTAAAAATAAATTAAAAGGCACCATCGTATGATATTATTACTAGCTTATGATACAACGTAGCTGCTGATAGACAGTCTATTATGACAATTCCTTCTGGCTGCTGACAGCTCACCAGGTGCTTAGAAATGTCAGCCCCTGCCCCAGGATATATGAAGAGGTTATGGTCTGATTTTCAGGTCTTCATGCTCTCTGTGGGTGGAGAGGAGCAGGGAGTTGGCCCCAGGAGTCTTGCATCCAGCTTGTGTTTTTCAGGGTTGTTTAGCCTACATGAATGGTGCTCTTGTAGATCTTTGTTCTTCAGACTCATGGGTTTTGGTGCATTACCATCTTCTATGCTGGTAGTCACTTTTTTTGTTGTTGTTTTTTTGAAACTATCTCAATTAGTTCACATGCTGCCACTTTTTTTTTTCCGCTGCTTAAGGAGGGGCCCACTCAGCCGTACTGGTATGTTTGGTAACTGTATAATTAGAAAGCTAAAAATAATGTACCGAAAGCAGCAGTTTCACAGGAGGTGTCCCAGTTTGGCAACATTGGGCTCTGACTCACTTGCTTCGCTAAGAGCCGAGCTGGTTTCAGACATCAGCGGATATTGGGCATTGCCTTTCTGAGCAGCCAGTGTTTGGCTGTGTGTGGTGTGCAGCACAGCTGAGTTTTGCCCATTCAGCCCCAGTGCTGATAATGTGGTGTGGATGGTGATTTGTTGCACTCTGTGTATTTAAAATTTATCACGATGCTTACCAGAACCCTGCCCAGCTTTCTAAGTATCTGGGTGCAAGCGGCAAAGATACAGATCAAAGAATGAATGCCCCATCTTTGTCTGACAAAGATCTCGGCTCTATCAGCAGTAATGCTTTTAGTCTGAAAGATAGTACTGCAAGCAATATTCAATATTTTTTTAAAACTTTTTTTTTGCTTCTTTCCATGCAGTGACAAGCCATAAATTTCTCTTTCTCTTTTGCTTATTTTTATTATTTATTTGTAGTGGGCTAATTCCCAAAATCTGAGCAGACCCATCATAAGGAAGGAAGTCTCTAAAATACATAGGAAGCCTGTTTTACAGCCTCACTATATACTTTGAATATGTGCTGTTCTGGGATAGAGTTTGAATGAAGGAAATTGCGAATTATGAGCTACATTTCATGCTATGCTGTTGCACCAGGTGAAAACCCCCTTGTTGCCAATTTGTCATCTTATTTATTGTGTGCCTTTCAGTATGCACTCTTTTTCATCAGGCTGTATTTGTGTGGTCTTAGGGGAATCTCAGCACGTTGACTGCTTCACCTTGTAACTGCCTGAAAAACTTTTAATTATGGATCATAAAAATGATGGCACCCAAATAAAAGCAGAAAGACTCCCAAAGTTCTTGTCTTTAAGCATCTCTTACTTTGTGAATCACTCGCCTGATCTTCTGGGGGCTGGTTTGTGACCTTCAAGGACTGAACACTTGAGATGCCATTGAGGTGGCAGGAAGTCAGGACTGGCTTCACAGAAAGCTCACTGGGATTAATTTACTCCATTATTTATCCCTTTCATTGTCATTTTACTCTTCTTTTGGTAATCAAATTCAGTGAACTGTAGAGCTGCTTAAAAGTCTGCTTTGTTCTGAGCAGTTTCTTTCAAACTTTATTTTGTCTCACAGGTGAAATAGGGATTAAATTTACAGCTATGGTTTGTGAGCCATGCTTAGCACAAATTATAGTAAATCATTAAATGTGCTGCCATTGGCTTTAAAGGGGAAGCAAATGCAGCCCAGTACTGAGACCATTGCACCTAGTAAATACCAAAAATAGATAAAAATGCAAGAGAAACAGATTTTGGCTGAAGAATTCTAATCTTCATTACAAGAGCTATTTAAAACCTCTGAAACTGATTTGCTTTATATATACACTACTTTTGGACATCCTTGTTTCTCAGTGGACTGGTTGGTCCAACACACAGATGATTTGATGTCATGCCATAAGAGCAGAAGAGCTGCATCTACCCACTGGACTGGATGTGGAGATACATCAATATGTTTACCTGCAGAAAGAGGTGGATGTGGACCTAAGCAAGCCCCAAATTGAACTGTATTGGGTCATCTGCCAGGCTAATGTGTTGGCTTTGTGTGTTTCCACAGCAAAATTGGACTGTTGGTCCTGCACGTAGCTTGGTTTCTCCTAGCAAGAGGTCTTCAGGAGCACTCATTTCAGGATAACTCAGTTGTGTGAGTGGGTCCCTACGTCACAAATGTGCTCCTACATTGCTGCAGGTGTGGTTCCTAGGGAGTTTTTGGTGTCAGTTTTGGCTTTGCATGTCAGCTCGACAGTTACCCATGGGCTCACCTGCAGTGCTGTTGACTGTGTTGATCACACAGGTGATGAAGTTGGTGGTGGGTGTCACATACTGTGCAAGATCACATAAGGAAGGACAGGATCCAGGCTGGGGTGGATCCTGTCTCTGAGTCATGGAACAAAGACCAGGGGCAAAGAGCTTGCACCCTGAAACCTGGCAGCTGCCTGGTTTGGCCGAGGATCTGTTGGGCAGTCCAAGTCTATGGACAAGAGTTGTGTGTGCAGACAAGAGTTTCCTTGCAGGGCGATGGTAAAATTGTGGTTTTCCCTGCATTTGAGGCTGAGCTCAAATAGTTACTTTGGAAGGGACATGACTGTCTTGCCTTGGCTAAGCTTTAGGCAAGAAAAGGAGAGCTGCTGTGCTAGGTGGAGGTGCCCTGGTGGGCAGGGCTGGTGCTCTGGATTATGACACGTAGCAAAAATCTGGCATTTCTGGCCTGGTGATGGTTTACCTACAATAAGAGGTAGGAGTATGAATTTTTTCTCATTGAGTCAGCAAAAGAGAGCATAATAACTGTGTTGAGGAGGGAGGAAAAGACATGTAGATTTATTTAACTGGGTTGCCATGGGTCACTTATTCATTGCTGGAGCATAGTGTGGCTCCTTCACGTATTTATTTATTTGCTAATGAGAAGCTACAGAATTTTTGAGAAAGGGCTGGGAACACTGATTTGGTATCTGAATGTCTCCCATATTCATGCTGTGTGCAGGCAGATATTTCTTTATATCCCATTTTAGAATTCTAGTCTGTGGTGCTGTAGGTGAGGTGTGGGATAATGGCTGACATTTCAGCTCACTTCTTACCATATTATTTTTAATCAGAAGCTAGTGCTCAACTTTAAATAAACACCAGTGAGTCGACTTCACTGGTGTCATTGAGTGCTAATGAGGATTGTGATTTTATTCTTCGTGGCGTAATTAATCACAATGTTTATAAGTGACATTTTGACCGTTAATTTTTGACAAAGTAAAATAATTTCTCATGAGTTCTTAACAAAAATTATATGGAGAAGCATATGTATGTATCCAGGGTCGTGCTTGCAATTGACAGAAATCAAATATTTTGCTGTGTGGGTTATAGGTGAGTTACTGACCTCACAGTATTCAGTGGAATTTTTATGAGCGATTTTGCAGTCTCTGGCTATTACTGTCCTCCAATGTCAGCAGGCTCCTTAGAAAAGAGGGAAACTTCGAAAGGAGGACTGTGCTATATCAGAGCTCTAGTTAAATTACTAAAACTTGTCCTTCCTATCCTGTATTCCAAATTGAGTTGTAACTAACCTTTAAACAGGACACAAAATCTGCAGGCCACCTGCAGAAGTGGGGTTATTTCCAATTATAATGTTTTCTCAAAGGAGATACAAAAAGAATACCCTGCAGAGTTAATCACAAATATCCATTGAGAATAAACATGAAAAATGTTAGCTCAACAGTGTTCCTACGTATGCAGCACTCCAAGCTCTGCTGCTATTAATAATATGTTCAGAAGGCATGGGTGGGCAAAGGAGTGAAGATGTTATATGCATATTTGTATTTATATATACCCACCAACTGTATAACCTAAGTGCTAGACTTTACATAGCACTGTATCAGTTTCAACCTACTGCAGCCTTCAGGACTTCCCTGGACTTAATTACATGCTGGAAGATCTTCGCAGCATCAAATGGTTGATACATTATTAAAAGGAAGAGCTTGGTGGTGGCACAAGCTACTTTCAGGAGTGCTAACTATAAAATGCTGGATGATGACTTGTGTCAAGGTCCTTTGACACACATGCACACCAAACCATTCTTGGCTGCAGATGGAAACAGAATTAGGGCATCTGAGGGAGGATGGATGTGTAGCCACCTGAAATTTATTTAGATAATAAACTGTGCAGAAAATAATCCTTAAAAGTTGAGTCCTGGGGATTTCTTCATAGGAGAACCTGCTTTTGCCCCAAATTAATTTGCTTCTGAGATCTGGTGACCAAAAGGTCACTGCTGCAAAAGGAGCAGCCCTGTGAATCACTGTCAAGAGCTGAACCCTGAAAAAAATCACATTTTTTCACGTCAAATCTGGGTTACTTGGTTACCTGGCTTACTTTTGACACTGTAGAGTTTCTTTTGCCCCTTGCTCTACTTCCCCATTTTATTTTGTGTAAAACAAGATCTTATCTATGGAGAAGATTCACAGTAATGAAGGCATACCTCTTGGTTCACATCTGTTCTGCTGAGCTTTTATTTTCCCTTGCAGTTTTACAAACAGCCACACAGGAGCTCAGCTTTAGGTGTATCCTGTACAGAGCTCTGTGTGTGTCTGCTTTGCCAGACAGGTGCTCCTCTGGCAGTCTCGTGGGGCTGCAGCCATTCCTAATATATTTTTGGGTGCTTTTATCAGTGAGAGGAATTGAGAGGAATTACCTGTGTTCGACTTCTCTGATGGAGGGAAAATTTTATGATTAGCAACTTTTAATACTTCACTGCACTGCTAGCATGAAGAGTCAGCTCAGACTCAGTGTGGGGCTTTGCAGCCAGTGTTTGGCTTCAGGGCAGGAGAGAGGGGCCATCCAAATCATCGGGGTGCTTTCTCTGCACTCCTGGCTGGTTACATTTGTCCACTGTTGTTCAGAATGCATCAAAACAGCAGTGCTTGGAGAACGGATTCACTGTGCTCTGCAGGAGCCTCCTGCAGTTCTCACTTCAATGGGAAAGAGCAGCAGCATCCCACCCTGGCTCAGCACTTGGAGGATGCCTGGGCTGGATTGCCTGTTGGGGTGTGAGGGTGGACCTTTACTTGACACCTTAGTGCCTATACTCGATGCACCAATATCTATATGCGTGTTATGTACTCGTATGTGTACTCCTATACTCATATGTACACACACGTATATAAAACATACTCTTACATACACATATGTTCAGGAGTGTATGTGTACTTTCCACTTCACCAGGTTGCAGTGATCAATATACTGTTTACATCCCTGGGTTTGTGCATTGCATATATGTGTTTGCAAAAGGTAGTTGTGAGCAAAACCAAGAACAGCACACACTTCTCTCTTCCTCAGACATTGTCTTCCCTGTAAAACCCCAAATTTGCCTATTTGCACTGTCGCAGAGTGATAACTTAAGATGATATCACTTTCTGGGCAATTTGAAATGCTGATGTTAGTCAGAAAAAAATTAAGTGTTTGCTTCTGGGCAGAAGACAGGATGCCAAAACCAACTTTTATCCATTAAAGTCAATCTTAATTACAACAAAGCTAAATACTGTCTGTTCTGACCACAAGCTTTGCATTGAGTTTCCTTTTTATTATTTATTTTTTGTCAGTTCATGTCTTTATGGTGAACCACACTCATGCTTATTTTTTAAAAAATTTGATTTCTATTTTTTTTTAAGGGAAGGGATTTAGTTTTGCTTGCTCAATGGAAATGCAGAGTCAAGAATCAATCCTTCTTTCCTGTCTCCTTTCTTTCTCCCTTTCTCTCTCTCTTTCCTTTTCTCCAATCCTCCTCCTTTTTGTCCAGAAAGAATAGCTTTTTTGGAGCACTCTCTGTGCTTGAAAGGCTGTATCTACCAGCCTGACCAGATTCCTCTTCCTTGTAATCAGCACAGATGTCATACACCACCTTTCTCCTCGCTGGGTCTGAGGCTATGGTGATTTTAATGGGTTTAAAGACAACTTCAGCATTAATAACAGCAACATTCATTTATTTCTATTGCTTCTGACAGGTTATGCAGATGTTGCAGTTATTGTAACGTTGTGTGCTTCAGATATCAGATGTCCTTTGACAATTTTACAAGATGTGTTTTGCCTAATTATTTCATCCCTATTTAATTCAGGTTGTCCTTGACGCCAGGGCAGTGCAGGGTGCACATGCCACTGTGGATTCCCGGGGAGGGATTTAAAATCCTGGGCCTGCTGGGGCTTGCAGAAATAGCTCCTTCTTGTCTCAAATATAAATCAGCAGCATCTCTGCTGTCCGTGCCCCAGACGGGGGTCCTTGGCTCCTGCTCTCTCTTGGATATTCCTGGCCTTGGGTGGATGGTGGCTCTGGCTCTCCCTGCAAGCCACAGGTGACCCCAGGCAATGCCACTCTCCAGCCCCATCCCTATGCTCCCGGGGTAAATCCTCAGCTTGTAATGCTGGAGGATTTTCCTTGAAAGGCCTTGAGGAAGGGAAAATGTTCTGTACAAACCAAAAAAGTTGCCCTTCTTAGAGCTGTAATGCATCAATTGCAATCAGCAGTTGGGCAGTATTGCTCTTACTGCATTAGTTGGGTTGTTCTTGTTTGATGTTAGCAAGCACGATAGGGTTAAAATTAAATAAATTTATTAATTTTCCCTCCCTTAAATTCCCAGGGTTTTGTTGGTTCTCTTTTTATTATTTAGTTATTTGTTTGTATTTGAGACTACAGGAAACATAGAATTTATTGAAAAATGGCTGCAGAAATAAGTAAAGAGTAGAAAATGAAATTAAAATGTGGTGGAGGCAGAAGCTAAGAAATCAATTTAAATGTATGAAAAAGTGGACTTGTATGTATATATATTTTTTAATTTAAGGGCATCACCTTTTAAGTCTTGAAAGTGGAAATAGGCACAAACTATTAAAAAAAATAAAAGCCTCTCCTTTTTGCCATTGCTGCCAAGTGCACCCAGGTGTGGTCACAGCAAGTTCTTCTGCAGGAATGAAGTCTGTGTGGAAAGTCTCAGCACAGGGCAGCCCCATTTTTGTAGGTCTCTGGCACAGCAGCTGCACGCAAACAAGACTTTGAGCTCTGTGGTAATTTCAGGGCTGTGGAAGGCAGTAATTGCAACCAGGGAACTGGTATTGCACCAAATTATTTTCTAATTGTACTGTACTGGACTTGCAGAGTAGATATATCCAGGGCAGTTACTCCTACTAGATTTGTGTAAGCCCCTGTTTGTGTGTTTGGCAGTCAACTGTACTTCTCAGTCTGCTGTATGGGAAACACACCTTTTGGAGAAGCATTGGCTCTACAGGGAAGATGAGCCTTTCCAAAGCTCCATCCTGGCATTACTGGCAAGGTTCTTCAGTAGAAGAGCTCTGAAAATCACTTAGGCTGGTGCCGATGTTGGTATCTTTGTGCCATGTCATCTGGAAAGGGGGCTGGTGGATGCCTTTGATGCCAAGCAGGCAAGTAATTACATGTGGGGAATTTACATTTTTTGATATTCAGATGTCTTGCTCCTTCTGGATAAAAACTATTAATAAGGGCATGAAGGAGACCCAGGCTGGTATGCAGTGAATCTGAACAAGATTTTGGGGTAAATTTCCAGTTTGGTGAGACCCTTTGCAGCCTTTCGGGCAGACAGCTCATTTTTTGGAGGGAGGCAGAGTGGCTTTTGGGTATCCCGTGTTACAAGGGGATGCAGCTGGTGCTGTGGTCAAGCCTCACTTTTGTTTTTTACTGACAATGCAAAACTGCTTTTTTCTGAAGTTAGAGTAGCGTTGTTAGTTCCTTCTAGTTGGTTTATGCTTTATAGTAGCATTACAGGTCATGCAGTGTAGATGGTAGGTAGCACCCCAAGTCATGTCCCAGTAGCACTTTGCTGGGTGCTCTGCTGGGGCGGGCTGAGGATGTGGTGCTCATTTGCAGCATTGAGAGAAGGTTATTTCTCTTCCTTGCTTCTCAGTTTCCTGTGTTTTTTTCTTCAGTCTGAAGACCCTGAGATAGGCAGAGTTTGTGTCTTGACTGCAAATGAAGTCTGTGCTCTGTCGTCTGGTTGGTAGGCTGTGCTTCTTAAGTTGCTCTTGAATTGAAGGAGATGAAGGTAGTTATGTACAGAAACATTATTTTACAAGGAAGGAAAATTGTTCCAATCGTACTTACCAAGTTTGTTGCTTTTTTGGTCAACTTGAAAGTACTATGTATCTTTTTAAAAGGCTGAAATTACTCAAAATAACTGGATTTGTAGTTTTGAAAGTCAGTTGTAAAGTAATTTTGTGATCATTTTGCTGACTGAGACAGCAGCATGCTATATTTCCGCTCCTCTTGTCCCTTAAGACCTTCATAAAATGAGATCTTCTACCTCATGAACCTGTCAAAATGACTGCATTTTAAAGTAAATATGAAGGCATCAGCGAACATAATTTTCTTTGAGTTCGGTCCTGGCCTAATGGCTTTGACAGAACATCCAGTTAATTTTGCTCTAGGCTTCTGCTGCAATCTATCCTAAGGAAATTACTGAGGATGATCATATTTCTTTGTTTGTTAGAGGTAAATGCTGCTGAATTGCCTGCTTTCTCTCTGCTGGTGTGGCCATGAGCTGGGCTTGCCTTTCCAGAGAGCATGCACAGGCGTGGAGATGCACGGATGTAGAGGACCCCTCCATGGGGAGGAAGGCCTGCCTTGGCATCCTCCACCCAGGCTGGCATTGCAGGTGGCTTTAGTAAGGTGTTGTTTGTCTGCATTCACCGGCCAGCACTAGGGACAATGCCTCAGACACCTTCGTGAGTAGTATTGGGTCTGATTCCTCCTTGCTCTGCCAAAAAGCCTTTTATTCATCCTGCCTGTTCTCAACTTAGAGCACAGCGCTTTCCCTGCGTTTAAATACCCATGGGTGAAAGTAAGCCATTAACCATAAAGCCACTGGGCTAGCTGTATTTACTGCCCCAGAGGCTCACGTGTTGCATGGTGGAAAGTCATTGCAGTTTACACACTAGCAGTGCTTTGCATGGGCCAGCAGAGAAGCTGATGTGGAGCTCTTGTTCCAGGAATTTTGTACACCTCACAATTAGGTGTTTTGCGTATAAATGTTGGCAAATGAATGGTTCAGTAGCCATGTTGTAATTAACCCAGGTGATCTTGCACTGACTAGCTATTGTGTGCTCTTGCATGGTAGTCCAGCTGTTTGAAGTGAACTGTTTCCTTCAGAAAAACGTCTTCGAGAAGAAATGGAGAAAACCACTTATCTTTGTAAAAAAAAAAGTTATACCAAAAGTGTGTGCACAGAAGAAGCAAGAAAAGTTGGATGTCACAGAATCTTAGAATGGTTTTGTTTAAAAGGGACGTTAATGATCATGTAGTTCCACCCTGCCTGCTATGGGTAGGCATCTTCCACTAGACCAGGTTACTCGGATCCCCATCCAACCTGGCCTTGAACAGGGATGGGGCATTTTACCACCTCTCTGGGCAACCTGTTTCAGTGCCTCTCCACCCTCATAGTAAAGAATTTCTTCTTAATATATAATATAAATCTACCTTCTTTCAGGCTAAAGCTATTCCCTCTTATCCTATCACTATATGCCCTTGTAAAAAATCCCTCATCAGCTTTATGTACTGGAAGGGAAAGAAGAAATACAGCAATATCTCTTGCTAACTGGGTGTGGGGTTCTGGCAGCAAATCCTGACCATGGCAAATTCTCTTCCTCCTTTTCACATTAACAGCAAAACATGCTGCCTTTCTCTCTTCCCAAATTGGTCCTCCTGCATGAGCTGTGGTCTTGCTGAGTACAGAACATAAATACATAAAAATATTCTGTGATGATAGTTTTGAAAACTGTGTGTTTAGAGTCAAAAAGAAAATTGGTACAGGGACTATGATCCGAAACTACCGTACTCTTGCATTCTAAAAACAGTAATTTTGGACTTTGAGTCTCAATTTACTCTTAAAAGAAAAAGGTTGTTTAACCTTAAAAGGAATAAAATGGAGCACAAGTTTACTACCTAGCTTTTAATATCTTTTCAGAAGACATATGTTTTGCAATAATGTCAGAGTTTTAAAGTTTTGTTTTATCATAAAATAGGCTTTTCAAGTAAATTGTTTAATCAGAAATGTTGGCAGTAAAACACAGTTTTCATTTACTCCAAAATAGCTTTGGTTGTTTTTAGTTTTTTTACCCAGAATATTTATGGAAAATCTTCCTATTTTATGTTTTCTGTGGAGAGAGGTTTATAACTGGTTCAGTAAACTATTTCATGCTTTCACTACACATATCACTTAATTTTAAAATGTTAGACTTTTCTCAGAGGAGGTAGGTTTCCATCTTCTCCAGGGTGGTTCTTCATTGCACTAAGCTTAAGGAGACTGGGCATAAGCCTGGCTGTGCCATTCCCAAGTTTACTCAAGGGTGATATTCCTGGGTGCTGGTCTGAGCTAGCTGAGCTTTTCTGGCCTGTTGACTTTGTTCATCTCCCTGCATTCATCACCCTGCATATCCACGGGGCAAGCATTTAGCCAGGAATGCATCTCCTTTTCCCTGCCTAGCCTTTCCCTGCTCTATTTACTGCTGCAATTGGCGATGCTTTGCATCACAATCACCCAACCAGTTTTCCAGTAGTTGAAGGACTTTATCTGACTAGTTACTGGGGTATTCATTTGTTGCTGAGGTCAGTTGTTAGGCGGGATTTGCAGACAGTCCTGAAGGTTGGGAAAGAGTAGATGCCATAGGCTGATTTTAGCTCTCTCTGTAGAATCACAGACTTAACCATATAGGTTGTGCTGCCCAGCCAGGTATTTAAATCCTCTTAGTCAAAGATAATATCCCCTGTTTAAATGGTACAGGTTACCTCTTGCATAGGTATGTTTCTGTTTATCTTAAAGAAAAAAAAGAACCACCAAGAGTCTTTTGAAATGAATGTTTCCTTTTCTTCCTTAGTGGCTATGAAAAAAGATGTTTCAATGGGAGTACTTGCATTGTGGGTTTTCTGTGTTAATGACATCCAGTGAGAAAACCCTTGAATATGGGAGTGAAAAAGTTAGCTGAAATTATAAATTTAGGTATTTTTGCTAAGTGTCTTAGTGAGCTTTTTCAGCCTTTCTACCGCTTTATTTTCTGCTTCTGAGTTATTTTCGTTGTCATTCTGAAAGTAATGCAAAGAAAAGCATTATTAAAAAATGTGTTTTTTTCCTGGTTTTATTTATTTTTTAAATTATTTTTACCATCTGTCCTTTTTTTAGCTCATCCATTCAATGATAGGAACTGAAACAACGGGTAATTTATAAACTTTGAAAAAGCCTCTTTTAAATAGCATGAAAGTTTAATTCTGCGTTGCCTTTGGGGAATATTTTTGAAGGTCTGTGGCTAATTCTTGTTGGTTTCGGTACAAAACAGGAGCCTAAACACCTTTTAAAATTCTTTCTGGTAGCACTTAGGACACTTTACAATGTAGTCAGTGGGATTTGTGTGATTATGTCATTGAAGGACTTCTGAGCCTCTAAGCTTTGGAGGCAGACCTGCAGTGGAAGCTGTGGGAATTTGTTTTACTAAGTTGCTTAGGCACTGCTGATAATCTGAAATGATTGCAGGTTTCCTATTTAAAACAACTTAAAGTCCACTTCCTTTGGCCCGGGATCATTTTTCCACTGCCTTTTCTGTTTCACGGTAGAAACCATGGAGGCCCTTCATGTTTCTGAAAGTAAAGCAATACACAAGAAGCTGCTTTTCCCTAAAGTGATACAGAAATCTTAATTACAAAGACTGAAGAGAAGAAAAACATTTTACTGTTAATACAGCATGTATTATCACTCCTTAGGCAAGCGGGCAGATCAATTCTTATCTGACTTTCAAAATAAATTCGCACTCAGATTGATCCAAGGTTCTTCTGCAGGGCTGGTTGCAGCCTGCTGGCTGTGAAAGGCTGATCCTGCCTCCAATTTGTCTGCTCCTCACTCTCCAGGTCAAGGTATATGTGTGCAAAGCCTGGCAATGCAGAAAAATCTCTCCATCCCTTTTTTTTGTTTGTTTGGTGGTTTTTTTGTTGTTGTTTGGTTGGTTGGTTTTTGTTTTGGTTTGTTTGGGGTTTTTTAATTTTTATTTGCATAGACCCATACATTTGAGGCAGCAACAGCAAAAAATCTTACAGCAATGTGTTTGACAAGGATTTCCTTGGAGAAATTCTGGATGTACTCTTGGAAGGCAGAATGGTGCCTTGTATCTGGAATGTTTTCTGCTTAAGAGTTACATTGGGTGAAAATGATTCTTTGCTAGAACAATTCCCATTTATCCTCTCCTGTCTGATTTCTGCATACAACCAACTTCCTTGTCTGCTGACAGGGTCCAGCAAATCACTAAGAATAGTCTGGATGGGAATTGGGTCTTTTGAAAATCTGCCTCTAATGTTGGAGCACTTAAAGAAATATGGCACAGACCAAGACTATTATTTTCCACCTCCATTAATCTTCCATCGGAGTTCATTGGGATATCTTAAAGCAGGGTTATAGCTAGTCATGTCCAACCCTAGATTGCACCATCTTTTTGAATCACAGCCTCAGTGTGACAACAATTTTAAACTTACTGGAAGATTCTGAGCTCCTATAAAAATATTTCTAAAGCATTGCTTTCTTGGTATAGAGGTGTGTAGATGAGATACTGCTATTGGGTTCATGTGGTGCATCCAGAGGGAATCTGAAATTTCCTGGTGGTTTGCAATTAAAAGAAATTTATATTAATAAATTCTGGAACAAGCTGAAAAGAAAGTGAAAAAAATTCAACCCAGAGAGCCTGCTTTACTTCTAGGAGTATTTAAACAATCATTACACCTTAAATTTTGAAATTAAGGGTTTGTTTTTTGAATACTGCTGCCAGCTAGCTTGCTTGGGGATGCTGTAGGAAAGCTTAGGGACTCACCTGCTAAATTTAGCCCTTCTGCACTCAAAACCTTTGCTTCTTTCTGAAAGCATTTCTGAGCAGTTTTTCCTGCCTTAAAATACAGGGCGATGTAGAAGAGATAACATAATCCTCCTACACAAACATACACGCATCTCCCCTCTCACAGAGGGGGTTATTTACAGAGATCCTTCAGACCTCCCCAGCCCCTACTCGAGGTTTCTTCAAAGGGGAAAACATTCAGAGACTTAAATACTTTCTTTGAAACGGTTGTAAAGATTGCAGCTTCTGGAGCAGAGCCCAGCTTTTGCAGGAGTCTGTTGGCCAGGTGTGAGAATCATGGGCTGCTGGCCAGTATCAACCCAATACATTAAGTTTGCTGGCCAGTGTAAACCCAACAGAACATCTCTGAGGTCTTGCAGCTTTGAAGTTTGGGGAAGGAGTCCTGCCAGCCCCGAAGAAGGGGCTCTGAAGTTGAAAACAACCACAATTAATTTAGGAAGGATATGCTGGGTTGATGTTTTGCTGTGGGATGCTGCCATCTCTTCAGAAAGGCTATTTGCTGCTGCGTTGAGGGTCCTTTCTCTCTTAATCTTGAGGGTGATTTCTCTCTTAACTATTTTTCAGTCTCAAGTAATTGTTCAATGAGCGATTTTTATAGCACTTCTGGCTTATCTGCCGGACTGTCTGGTGGCATCAGTCTCGATTTCTATGAAGTCTCAGTAAAATGTATTTTAAAGTAGCAAAATGCCATTGAGTTTAATATGAAAATAAAGCCATATTGACAAAGGCTAAATTACATGCTGGATTTAGAAAACAGTGTATGCCTGTTGTGGTGTGAATTGATCCCAAGCTGGTGTAAATTCTCAAGGATAAGAATTTATTCTCTCGCATTTATTGCTAAGGTGGGTGATGAGTCTACATCATCTGTCTTGCCCTGGGTACCAAGGGCAACATGTCCCTCAAGGGCTGGCTTCAATTATTCCCTCCCTACTGTAAAGCTCTGGATCCGAGCACAGACCCAAGATCTTTCCTGAATGGGGATGGATATGATTTTAGTTGAATCAGACTTGTCTCAAAAAGTATTAGTGGCCATTCCTCCAGCTTTCTACAGCAGGGAGAATTTTGAATCAATCTGTTAATTTTGCTGTACTGGTATCTTGCCTGTAATGATATGAGCTTTATTGAGTGAGGTTGCTTTAGACTTTTGCAATGATTCTTCTGGTTGTCATTAGTCTGGGTGAATGGAGGAGTTGGTGGCCTGGGCAGATCACCATCTAGCTCCATTTGGAGACAGAGATGCTTTCATCAAAGTGGCTTTTAATTTTTGCTGTTCAACTTGTATGCCACTCTGCTCCCCAAGTGTTGATACACTAAGTCTTTGCTTAGGTCTGTAGTTTTGTAAACTTACGTGTGATGCATAATCACGATGGTGCTAGAGCAATCTGTAAAAAGATGCTTGCTGTGCAGGTAAGCATTTCTTACTTGTCTCCACTATCAAATGGAGTGCAATATTTTCATATATTTTGCATTTACACTAGCCATCCTCATGGATAAATGATGTAATTCAACTTGTCGTTTTCCCTACTAAGAAGTAATACAGCTCTTAGGTTTAAGTACAGTCCTTTTTTGTGAGTAATTTGAGTATCAATTGGTACTGTTTTTATTACTGTCTAGTTTGTGGTGAAGAGAGTTTGACACCTGAATTTTGGCATGTATCAGGTTTAAAGCTGCTACTCTTTCAGATAGTAGATGATGTTTCTGTCAGACAAACCCTGTTAAAACTTGTTCATTGCTAAAAATGGAAACACAGACAGTGTTGCTTGTCCGTGTCTTGGCCAATTTTTAGGGACATGTGTTTGTTGTGATTTAGTAGTAGTTGTATGATTGCTGTCAAAATGTCCATTTATTTATAATTTATAATAATAATTATTTATTAATTTTAGTTCAGTGTTTAATTCATGTTTTTGAATGGCCTGACATCACTCATTAAGTGTCAACAGAGAATTTAACTTGCAACTGATGAGGAAGTACTGTTACTCTGAAGTAGAAATTTGAGCATCCCTGCATAAAGGAGGAGCCTTCTATGGTCTGCTTGCGTATTTTGACCGTCTTTGCTGCCACAGCTGAGCACCTCACGAATTTTTGACATGGAAATCTTCCCATTATATTGTCTTAGAGGTGTGGAGCCGAGGTGAAGAGANGTGAAGAGATGGTGAGTCATGCAGGTGCCCTGGCTTCTTTCCCACTTGGCTATGCACCCCCTGAGCTATGGAAATTGTGCCTATAGCTGTAACATTAATGTAATGTGGTACTGGAAGGTGCAGTTGCTGTGTTACAAGAGCCATGTATAACTTATAGAATAATTACTTGAGCTGGGTGAGCAGAAATTGAGAGCTCACCCTCTTTCCAAGGCTTGGGGTACAAGGAGAAAAAGCATGAAGGAGAAAGAGTCTCTTGATCTGTACTTCCTCAGGGGCTAATAAAACACTCTAAAATGGTGCCACCTTATTCTCACTAGTTTTCAGGCCCCTTGGCTCTCTAGGAAGGTTTTTGCTAGTGTACAGAGTAGAGAGGGATACTCACATCCCTGGGCCTCCTGCCTATTAAGACACCTAGTCATAGTTGTCTGTGTGTGAAGAAGTTTTCTGAGAATTTTATTTTCTAGTTAAATGCTATACCTGCTGGATCTTGTAGTTTCTCTTTTTTAAATTCCATTCGTTTACTAGTATTAAAAGAAAATGTTCTAAGACCAGGATTTCTTAGTTGCATGATGTTTTTTTGTTTACATTGCTCATGAAAGTCAATGAGAATCTGCTTAAGCTGGACTCAAGTCTCCTTGTGCAATAGATCCCATTTGGATCTTTTCACACAGCCTTGCAAAAAAAGTAATTTTATGTTTATTTTTTATTTTATTTTTGTTTATTTTTGTTCCTACATGCGGACAAGATGAATAGGTCATTGAGATTTCAGCACCCCTCAGTCTCTGAGAAAAGGAGGAAATTACAGAGGCATAAGAGGGAAATGCTGTGATCTGAAGACATGCTGAACTATTGAGCAGAACCTCCCAGTGGAGTTTGTTGATAACCTCCTTTGTCTGCTGGGAAAACAGCTGATACTTAGTACCATAAGCCAGGAGGACAAGGAGGATGTAAGGAGCAGGCAGAGAAGCCTTGTTCCCCTGGTCAGTCAGTGTAATTGCTGGCTAGTGATGCTGTGTGGGTAAGCTGTCCTGGTAAAGGAAGATAAAAAAAAAAAAAAGATTTTAAGGTCATTGCTGCTGTGCCAGCTTAGAGGAGAAACTCTGGCACCGAGCAAGGAATTCTGTTTACAGAGCCACCTGGGAAATAATGCTGTATTTTTTTCCCCTCCTACTGGTGGCAGAGCTAGTGGGCACTGGTGGAGGCTAAAATAAACTCTCCTCTGCTTTGGAGATCTGAAAGGTTGTGGCATTTCTCATTTAAACTCGGTTGTTCAAGCCCATGGTTTGAAGGGAGTTTTTGTGCGTTGAACAAAATTGTAATTCCCTGAATTTTAAGCTCAGATGACTAACACTGAGTAATACAAGTCTGCTTTTTAATGCCTTAAGCAGGAATAATTTGTATCCAGAGAGAAAATAGTCTAGAAGTGCAGGTATTTAGGTCAGATACAAGTGAAATACTGATTATGCTGTGCTGGGCAATTTACTTAAATGCTTTATACCTTGGAGTTGTACATGGACTGACACCACTGTGGGCTACAGGGTGACCTCTTTGGTGGGTGCTTGAGATGACATGCAGAAAAGGAATGTTCACTTGATCATTTTGAAGTTTTAAAGTCCTGAGTGTACATAGCTGAGGGGTCATTATGATAAGCATCTTGAAAATTTGAGAAGCACTAAGCATGTATTTGTACAAGATGAGCGACTTTTAAACATTCGTGTTTTAAGGCAAAAAATATTTCCAGAATTTGTCGTCTTGACCTGCTGTGTAAATACAACTTGTCGTTCTAAATATAACATTTTTATAAATGACCACTCCTGCTGCCAGTAATAGGTCTTGTGCAGCACATTGCCATGGCACCTGACTTGCTAGAAGTACAAGTTTTTATTAATGTGCAGATAAAGTTGCTGTTGCATTGCATCTTGTGGTCATTGCCTCCTGGAGTATAAATACACATAATGATGTTGTTTAATGTGACACATACTGTTTCACCATATTGACATTTCCATTTTAATGCACTATACCTGTCTGGTGAGTCTACCTTTAATGTGCACCATGAGCATAAAAATCATCAGCAGAAAAGAAAAACAACCCACTTGAAGAAATGATAGCTAATTTAGCATCGTATTACTTCTGGGAAAGTTTTATGTGTGAACAAATGTTGCAGTTTTTCAGAGCGTGCAACAAATCTCAAAATGTGTTGTTCAGCCAGCGTAATAAAATGGTGATTGGGCCCTGGAAAAGGTGCTGCTTCTCCCAGAAGGAAGATTGCACCTTCTTATTCATTTAGCCTATGGCTGTTTTAAAGGAGATGCAGTCACAGGATGCTGAGGTTAGATTATGCACGGCCACCACTTAGCTGAATTTCAGTCTTTATGAAATTGTGTGGAATGTCCTCAACATGAGGTATGGAGGGAGGGGAGGGAAAGTATCTAGAGATGCTAGGGGAATAGACCTAGAAAGCACCAAGGGCTTGGGAAATACAGCTTCCGACACAAGGAAATGCAGTAGGGTCTACATTTTCATCAGGGAGCAGAGCTCATGTTGTTGCTGGTTTTTATTTTGTGGCAAAATTAGAGAAGAAAGATGGGAAAACCAGTGAGATTTTCATTTTTTTAGTGCTCCTGAAGACTACTGGGAGAATTCAAACTTGCAGCACAAAATTTAATAGACTCCTATTGCATAAAGTAAAATTAACCATCCTTGGATGTCTTGGAGAAATAAAATCGTATGTCAGGGTATTACTTCATGCCAAGCATCTGTTTCTCCCTCTGCCCCGTGGGTTCTGTGCAGTACCTAGGTCAACTGGAGCTTGATTTTGCCCGGATCTTTTGCATCTTCCTATGGAGTCCCAACAAAGTAAATTCATAATTTTTTTTTTTTTTTTGTGTCCCCAGAGAAGTCGTGATTGTGCTTTGGCAAGTGTAAATAAGAAGTGACATGGTTGGCAGGAGCGGCTCTGAATCGGCTCTTGTCTCCCATTGTGTCCCTTGCCAATTAAAGGTCATTTGCAGGGCACGGCAGTGGGGACATAAGGGCTGAGCTTATTGTCCACACATTAATGATCACTGAGATCAGAGGCAGCTGAAAATTTTGGGGGCTAAACCCAGTTTTTGTATGCTGGCAGGATGAGGGCAGGGTGGTGCTGGGAAAGGTACATGAGCATTCCTGCCTAATGATGCACTGCAGTTACCAATGCCCAGCTCTGCTTCATTTCCCCCCAAACTGCCGCTGTCTGTGTGACCTTCCTCTGCATCTCATTACAGAGATGATGTTTGGGACAGGCACTCCATCTTCCTCTTGGTATCACTATGGAAATGGGATTCTGAAGGTGCTGACGTGATAAGAGCAGACTCACTTTCCAATACCATGTAACCTCAGTGCTTTCTTCCTACTCAACATTTCCTTGGAGTATGTCAAAGAGCTTTTAAGGCAGTCAGTGTTTGAAAGTTGTTGGATAAGCTGTTAGGGTCTTCATTTTAGATGTGGCAGAACCAAGTGGAGAGATGATTTTGCTTCAGCGCATTAAAGTCTCTGCTAAATTTCAGTAGGTGAAAGAGCTTAAAATGGTAGTCTGGACCAAGTGAGGCCCAGTGCCAAACTATGACAGTGCAGAAATCCCTAATAAATGCAGAATTTTGAGCCGGGAGGAGGGGCTCTGTTTGGGGGCATCTGCTCCTGTGTTTTTACTATTTACTTTCTGTCAGGTTCTTGTACTTAAAGTATTTCCGGTGGTGTTATTTGCCATTCTGGCAATATTACAAATTTTAATTTAATATTAAAAATGTGTTTCTCCTTTGGGGAACCCACATGCCTTTTTGGAGGATCAGTACACAAGAGCTATGAAAATCAGCAGGTAGAATACAGTCACTGCCATGCCGTATATCTTTATCCATAAATTACCGTTGATGAAGGCAAAAGGCTAAAATGGGGTTGACAGGGAGGGACAGTAGGTCTGGGACTGGAATTAAGAGTTTTCTTAAACAGAACACGGAGTTAGTTAGCAAACTTCTCTTTGAGTAGGCAGGACAGGTGACTCTGACTGTGGTGTTTCCATGGGTTAATGTCAGGCTCAAGCGGGATCTTTTGAATTTGTAGCTGAGAAGGATAAAAGTAAAGGTGTAAATGTGCCAGGCAGCAGGATTAATAACAGGTGTTAAACCATATTTCAAGAGATGCCACTACTTGGAAAGCATTACTTCTCCAGCCTCTTCAGCCCTGCATTGTTTTGTAGGGGCTTTATTTCATGTTGGGTATGACAACTTGATAGCAGATTTCTTCACCTTATGTTCTCTAGGCAACTTCTCAGTGTTGCTGTCATATCTTACTATTTTTTTTTTATCATGAATCACATTTTTTTTTTCTTCAATTCTGGCGCAGCTCCTGAAATTGGAATATTTAGTGCTAATTTCAGCATTCATTAATAAAATAACTTTCAGCAATAATTCCTAGCACCCAGTGTCAGCATAGGCGCACTGTCTTTGTAAAGATGTGCTGATGAATGCCTGTTGCTCTTGCAAGTCACTACTGCCCAGGAGACTGAAGGAGGCCAGGAACTGAAGATGCTCTTTAGCCATAGGTTTCTGCAGTGTTTTTAGTATAGTCTAATCAGTGTTGTCCAAGAGAGACTGGGGTGACTTTGTCTTCCAGGTTTGAGTAGTATCCCAGGGTGAAAGCCTGGTTCCTTTGAAACGATTGCCAAATTTGCATTGACTGGAGGTAGTTGGGGTAGCACAAGCAGGTTTTATTGCACTGCTTGCAGCTACAGCATTATAGTGATTGGCAAAAGAGACACCACAGGTAGTATTGACTTTGGCTGCTGCAGTAGTAAATACGTGGTTTAATAAAATGAGTGCCTAAATGCAAGGAAAGATAACTAGAAAATTCATCCTGCACAGAGTCCTTGACGTTTATCCCTACAAGTGTGTGTCATGGCCAGGGGCTTTGGTATAGCTTGTTCAGTGAGCAGTGGAGCCTACAGGCTGTTAAACCCTTGCCAGCACCTCAGCTGAGGGTCCCAAACAAAGGGAGGAAGGAGCAAAGCTAGATTTGTCCCTCAGTGAGTGTTGGTCCCTCCTCCCCTTGCCCAGGAGTGCCATCCTGATTTATGGTGCCTGCCTTTGGGTTCAGCATCAGCATTGCTTGTGTCTGCTGTCTAATTTCTCATGCTTGACAACCTTCACGGGTGAGCTGGCTTTCCATTCCTTGATCTGGCACACTTCTCAGTTTATTGCTCACACAACAGAGTCTTTTAATTGAATTTATATTTGTTTGGATAGCAGTTGTCAGTGCTGCATGAATCTTCATCAGGTTCAGTCGTCTTTCTCTGAGTTCATATGTAGTCGCCGCAGTAAGTGTTCCAAACTGGAAGGCTTGTTTCCCCTCAAGGGGAAAGCCATGCCACTTTGGGGCATGGCTGTCTTTTTCCCATGCCCATCAGCGTCTTGCACCATCAAACTCTTGTCCCATACTGGAAACCGGTAGTAGGGTTGTGGTATCTTTTTTAAAATGCAAATTGAATATTTATTGAAGAACATTGTAACTGTGGTTATTTTTAATACTGACGAGGGAGTGAGATGTGCCAAGGCATCATGATGGAAACCCTGTGATGAAGGGAGTTGTATGGTCGGATGCTTCCCCTTTGCACGTTGCAGGACCACAGTCTCCTGTGGAATAAGCAGCTCCCCTTTTGCAGAGTCTGGGCCGAAAGGCCTTAAGACCTTGAGAATTACTGACACAGGAAACATGGTAACAGTACTGGAAAAGGGATAAAAGAAACAGTAACGTAGTAATTCAGTTAACAATATGTTCGACAGAACACATTCATAACTCTTCCTACTTGGGGACACAATTTGCTTGCTGTATTATGCCGGTAGAGATAACCCTTAATTCCTTTCGTATCCTGTTTTTGAATCATTTTGTTAAACAAAGGCCTTTGAGTCCTCCTTTGTTGCTGAGAACAAATGATGAGATTTTGGGGACTGTAGCTACTTTTGTTATTCACAAATTCCAGAGCCTTTCAAAATTCTTCATCATTCACATTCTGGGCTTCACCACACAATCATTCATTATGTCAGCAGCTGCCCGGGGAGTCTCACTTCAGCTCATTCAGCCAAATAATAAGCACTGGGACAACTGCTTCTGCATTAAAATAATAATAAAATAATAAATAGAGGTTCTTGCATGTGCAGAGCAATGCAACTATCTTCTGCTTTTCGACATACCCTGTGTTGAAGTCAGTGATCTGTTTTGCTCAGCATCTGTATTGGAATGAACCTAGGCATTCAGGAAATTATGTTTTAATATAACGAAACACTTCAATTCTGCCCAATTTTGGGGAGCTTTTTAAACATGTTTTAGTTCTCGGACATCTTTATGTTCCATTCATTTGACCAGGATTTGGGATGCTCACCTTTGCAGATGTATTAGCATGTATGTGTAGAGCTGTGGAAGATACAACAGCCCAGCAAGCCAAGTGGTTATTTGTGGTGTGGTAGTGGGATTGCAAATGAGCGACCAGCTTAGTGAGTTTGTGTTTCTTGGTGCAACCATTTTATTTTTCCAAGTGATTGCATCTACAGATCCAATAATAGTGTTAGTATGATGCTTCATTCTTCCCCTTTAATTAGGATAAGGAATGCAATTTATAAAGTAAAGCAGGATTATTCCTTCTATCTCCTGTGCAAACAGTTTACATTAGCTAGCTTCCTACACAGTATGCAAATACAAACGTCCCATCCTGCAGGGTAGCAGTGCTGCAATATGCCCAATAGCAGACTAATCCAAGATGGCTTTATCCAGATGTCATTCTGTCCCAAAATCTGAAGTGATATACCCTGCCTGTGCCACTGCCTCATTCATCTAAGTGAAATTTACATGCTGATTCAGCTGAAAAAAGGAAAGCTGCCTTATGGCTTTCCAGGGATGTATAACTTTCCATGCATCAGGCAGGCTGGGCATGACATTGCCACCTTTTGCTGAACTCTTCCTGCTTCTGCAGATAGTACCACATGCAAGTGAAAACTCCTTGATTGTGTGGAAGCAGCTCTCTCTGTTAGATTAAATAATTTGAATGTTTATGGGAGATGGGTGGAAAAATATACTAGTTCATTTTTATTATTTTTTTTTTTAAAGTGAGCATGAGGAAGGGAACAGGTGTTCCCAAAGGCTGACATTAGCCAATTGTAAGACTAGGTCTGGAAAGGTTTGGTAAAGATTTTCTTTGTGAGGACTAAGACAATGTCTGAACAAGGGTTTCTTGTTGTCCCATCCAGCTGGCCTCACTCTTTCTCCTCTACATACACTGGGTAACAAAAAGGAGAAAGAGATGAAAAGCATTTAAAGTTCATTTGTAGCTGTTTTTGGTTTCGATGAAGCACAAAGAGTTTGTATTTTCAAATGATATAATTTGTTTTCAAATATTAGGCCAGCAACAGGAGCGCCTTGTAACCTGCCATCTCCTCTGTGCCTTGCAGATAGGGGTGTTGCCTTTCCAACTTAAAGCTGAGCTTTGATCTGCAGAGTTTCCCGTTTCTTACTACAGCCATGCTGTGGCCATTTCGTATTTATGGTCAAGCACTTTCTTAGTGTATTTATTTTTCTCTTTTCTGTGTTTGGTTGTTTTTTTTTTGGGGGGGGGTTTGTTTTTTTTCCTTTGTTTTCAGTGTTTGGGATTTTTGTTTTGAGTTGTGGGAATGTCCTCAACTGTTGCACGTTTGGAGAAGAGACTGTGTTTTCATCTCTCCTTGAAAAGCTGGTAGCAAAAGGGAACGCTGTTTTAGCTGGGCATTCTGTGGCAAAACAACTACCAATTCTTTACATATGGCATGTTTTATCGTTTGTTTTTGGTGGTGGTTTTGTTTTTTTTTTTTTTTCTTGAGGTGGTGTTGGAGGTCTGAGCTTTGTAACCTCTTGTGCAACTCTAAACCGAAACAACAGGCCTTGTGAGCCGCATTCCTAAATTGTTATGTAGCAAAGTGCCTTATCCTCCCTCATTCCACACCCCCTACACCCCAATTTATTCCTTCTATTTCTACACCTCCCCAGTTAAATCTCTGCAGAGGATGCTCTCAGCCTCTGCATAGCTGAAGCATCTCAAAAGGGTACAGGTTTGATGACTTTCAGGTGGCCTGGGCCCCAGCCTCCATGTCCAGCAGCTTCAGCCTGATTCCTTATTTGTAAAGGAATTCTTAGTCACTCCCTGGCTGCTTCCCCTCTTACTCATTCGTCTACTGGAACTGCTATGACTCTTCGTGTCTGTGCCTTTACTGTGTTGCTTGCAAATGAGGTGGGAAAAGTCCCCTGGCACTTGCCTGGAAGAGAGTTGAAGAGGTGATGTGAGTTAGGGCTGTTCTTGGGTGAAGTCAATGCTGTGCTTCACCAGTGGAGAGAGGCAGAGGGCTCTTCCAGCTGATCTTTCAGGCAGTATTTGTGAATCTACATACAAATCCTCTCTTCTCCAGAATACCCAAGGCACGTTGCAAAGTGAGTTGGGCTGCAGTCTTCATGGCCAAATCTAAATTTCCAAATTCACTACAGCCAGATATGCTCAAGAAAGAATAAAAGGGGAAAAAAAAAGGGCAATAGATTCTGATGGGGAAAATTCATTTGCAAAATTTGAGTGGCTGGAAAGCTGCCTGGCAGAAAAGGACCTGGGGGTGCTGTTTGACAGCTGCTGAATGTGAGCCAGCAGTGTGCCCATGTGGCCAAGAAAGCCAGTGGCATCCTGGCCTGTATCAGCAGTAGTGTGGCCAGCAGGACCCGGGCAGTGATCATCCTCCTGTGAGGCTGCACCTCAAGTGCTGTGTTCAGTTTTGGGCACCTCACTACAAGAAAGACACTGAGGAGCTGGAGTGAGTCTGGAGAAGGGCAACAGAGCTGGTGGAGGGTCGGGAGCACAACGCGTACAAGAAGTGGCTGAGGGAGCTGGGAGTGTTTAGCCTAGAGGAGAGGAGGCTGAAAGGGGATTTTACTGCTCTTTTACAGCTACCTGAAAGGAGGTTGTAAAAAGGTGTGGGTCTTTCTCTTCTCCCAGGTAACGTGACAGGACAAGAGGAAATGGCCAGGGGAGGTTTAAATTGGATATTAAGAAAAATTTCCTCGTTGCAAGGATGGTTAGGCATTGGAACAGTGAAGCAGTGGAATCTACATCCTTGGAAGAGTTCAAAAATTGTGTCTGTGTGGCACTTAGGGACATAGTTTAGTGGTGATCATGGTGGATTTGGATTAATGGTTGGATTCAGTGCATCTTAAGAGAGCTTTTCCAACCTTGACTATTCTGTGCTTTCCCAGTCCTTTTTTTTTTTTCCCCTGAGGTTCTGAACTAAAAAACTAAAGCAATGCCTGTCTGTGCCATAGCTTCCTAGACTTTACCCAGCACCCTGGTGCAATTTCAGTGCTCTAATCAGTATGGCAGAACCTTGTGTGTACACTGTCTGCAGAGGCACAGGGATGTTTGTTTGTGTGTTAAATTTAGACTTTCAAAGCAGAGAATGCACCCTGGACATGAAGAATGAGGTCTGATCCCCTTCATCTGTATTACTCAATTTAGCTGTTGGGGCCCTCTTTGCAAAATTAAACAGAAGTCTGAGAAGAAACACAATTACATCTTTATGCAATAGCTATAGAAGTTATGTATAGGCTGTGGGGACAAGCATCCTTTCTGCTCGCCTGCCCTCTTGGCAAACAGTTTGCTTTTTGTGTGTGCTGGTGGACACTCCTGTCTGGGTCAAGATGAATCACTCTCTGAATTCCCCTGACTACATTTTCTCAATCTCTGCTAAGTATAAAAGGAGCCTAGTGAGTATTTAGCCTCCTGATGGCTCCGTTTTAGCCACCAGCCCTTGGGCAGCTGAATCTTTTGTCTAACACTCCTTAACCTAGAAACTGCTGGGAAATGATGGTCTGAATGCCAGGAACTGGGGGAGTGCTCCATCAGCCTGCAGTTCTGCCACCCCAGGAGGCAGAGAGGGAGGCTCGAGGGTTACAGCCCCTCCCATCCCTCCTGAAGGGGTTACATGGAGCCAAGCTGCCTCCTTCAGCATTTAGCATGCCCAGTGGGAAGCTCATACTGAAACCCATGTCCCAAAATTTGGTTTTCCCCATGGGAAACGTTCCTGCCTGTCAGGGCTGTGCCCACAGGTCAAGTAAGTAGGGTTCTGCATTTTCATATCCTGCAGGGTCCCTCCTCTGGGATTCTGGACAGCTATTGCCCCTTGATAGGGTCTTGGGTTACAAAATGTGAGACTGGCAAAGTATCAGGTTGCAGCAACTTTTCTATGAATTAAAGTTATAATGAGTGCGGGAGGAAATAGCTTATCTTCCAGTCTCATTACTAGAGTGGACATGCCATAAGCATGCAAGAATACTCTTTAAAGGTATATAAAAAAAGACTGCATAAAAATACGTATCTGGTCATAGCGTGTTGCACAAGCTATGTTTTGAATTGCACCAAGCTGAGAGCTGCTGCACAAGTGGTTGAGCATGGGATGGGGTGGCAAGGAGCTTTTGGTAGCGCATCCTCTGGTTTTCCTCCACTCCAGCATCCCCTTTCCCTGACAAAGGCAGCAGCTGTTGCTGCTGTACGCAGATGTAGCAAAGTCCTCCAGGTAGGAAAGAGCTGCCATTCTGTCTGAGGAGCAGCTGCTCTTAAATTGCTATTTTCCTCTACTCTTTCCTCCAGCTCTGAGTCTTACTGATACATCCTCGTATGTTGCCTGCCTCTTCCAGCTCTCTGAGCATATTTCTTGTGTTTCAAGGAGGCATTTCTACTTGCTTATCCTTTTTTGAAGAGGTAAGAGCTGAAGGCCTTGCTCTTATTTTTGGAAGCCTCTCTGCAGTGTTTATATCCAGTTTAATTTGTCCTTAGTGTGCTGGGTGACCCATGAAACCAGATGTCCTCCTGTGTTCCCCTGAACAGCCTCTCCATACATTCAAACTCTGAGAGATCCAGATTTCCTGTATCTGATGCATTTTGATTATTTCAGGGCATGAGTTTTCATGTTATTGGGGGGAAATTCCACATAATCTTGTATTTTGCACTTTACTTACCCAAAGTAATACTTTTTTCCTGTTACCTGCCTTGGATCTACATACCAGCTGAGTTAAAAGGTACTGATTTGACTTTTTGACTTTCGCATTTTGGTTGTATGGACTTTGATCCTCTTTTTGGTCTCCTACGTCTGCTTTTACTCTGGACTTCTCTGTGCCTTCTGTGCCTCAGCTATGGCTAAGAAACTTCACCATAGAACAGGTATGGATTTAGTTTTCCTGTATTTCTGCTTCTTAGCTCTTAGAAAATTGTTTTCTTAGCACAACTGGTGGTCTTTGCTAACTTGCTTCACCCAGGGAGGAAAGGCATACCTCCATCATTGTCTTCATTAATCGAGCATCTTGGCTATAATTCTGTTTTGACAGAGAGCATTATCTTGAGATATCACCTCCTGTATCATGATCTAGAAACTGGCTGGCAGGGATTTTGATTTCAGGTGGCAACCTCTTTCTTTTCCAGGGTCTTCTCTTTTTCTATGTTCACATAGAGCTCACCCTTTATCACTGTGTTTACAGATACTGGTCCTCACTCCAGTACCCTTTACAAATCCTTCTGCTGATCATAAAGGTGTGTTTATAAGTGGCAGATTTTTTTTTTTTCTCCAGAAAGAGGAAGTAGTTTTCCTGAGAAAAAGTCCTTATTTTTTACATGAGACATTTTGGGGAAAGAATCGTTTTGCATTCTCTAAAATATCATCATATCTTTTGTTATTAAGATTTACAAAATACTTTCATGTTTAATGCATAATCGTCTTTTAGTAATCAAGGATAAAATGAGTCATCATTTGGGTTAATATATTTTAAACACTGAAAAAACAAGTTTGTCTTTTTTGCATCCTGTAGCACTGTTGGACTCCTGTGCAAGTTTAAGAGTCTGAAGAGAACAACCACTTTCTTTCAGCTGTTTGAGCTGTTTGAGTTTAAGCACCTTTTTTGTTTTAAGCAAGGACAAAACTGAGGTAAACCTTGCTCAAACTATTTTTTTTTCTCTAACCAGAGTGGGCCAGCTTCGGCCACAAATCACCAAAAAGGCATTTTGGTTCAATTTCTTGTCTCAGTTTTCCTCAACAGAACACAATAATGGAGATTTTAATTTTGTCAGTACTCTTGACTTGACCACATTCCTTCTGCTTTGTTGTCTATCACCAGTGATCTCAAGATGTCCTCAGAGTCAAAGCTAGACCATCCTTTGCCAAGACCTGGTTCCTTAGACTGCTCGTAACCTGGTGGTTTGAGTTGTTTCCAAAACTGTGTGTGATCTCTGTGAGCTGCAGGTACCATGAAAAGATGCTGTATGTCTGTTCTGAAAGACAAAAAACATTTTGGAAAATAGTCAGTGTGCATTTGGCCAGATGGGAAAATACAGCTGTGGTGGTGGTTTCAAATCCGGCTGATGAGAGAGGAAGTAAAAGTTAAACATGGAGATTTCTAAGGAGTAAACCCACCCTACTCTTGCAGTCTTTCCATTTAACCTGCAGACCTGTATGGCCACGTTTATTCTATCCACCTTCATCCAGGGATGGATGTACTGACAGGGACTCTGTGATCTTAAGCTTTCCAATTAGCCCTGTCTCTTGTTCTGAGGAGATGCTGGTGGCATGTCTCTCCTGGTGGTTGCTTGAGTTGTGGGGCTTTCTGACATCTCTCACTCACAGGGGATGCTGTGGTGTTTTGCCATGTCACTGAATCACAGAATTAACTAGATTGGAAAAGACATTATAGATCATCAAGTCCAACCTATTACCTAACATCATCTCATCAACTAAACTGTGGAATTAAGTGCCGCATCCAGACTTTTTTTAAACACTTCCAGGGACGGTGACTCCATCACCTCCCTGGGCAGCCCATTCCAATGGCCAATCCCTCTTTCTGTGAAGAATGTTTTCCAGACATCAAGCCTAAACTTCCCCTGGTGCAGCTTGAGACTGTGTATGCCTCCTGTCTGTGCCATCCCCTGCCTCCTGCCATGTGGTCTGATAATGTGTGATTTTTTTCTCACATGATCTCAGTGTAATCAGTTAAATGTAAGTGAAAGGCTCAGTCAGAGCTTCATCAGCCCCTGTGTTTATCATCCATGGTACTTAGAATAGTATGACAGCAAGGACAAGAATGAGGGTGCTAAGAGAGCCACTGAAACCAAGCATGTGGCTGGGTCGGGCTGTGACCCTGACTGCACACAGCAATGTGTAGGACACACACCCTGGCTGTCAATAACCAAACTTGTTTTGCACTCTAACTTTAGTGATGTGTCTCTGTGAGAGGGGTGGTTACTACAAATGCTCCCTGTTGGCCTGCATTCCTAATCAAGGCTATGTCTGGGATCACCCACCACCCCCACCCACCCTCCATGCCCCCAAGCTACTGATGGTACTTCTACTGATGATTTCTGCCTTGAGCTGGAATGAAGTAATTTTGCAAGTCCTGTGCATTGCCACTAACATGCCTTTAGTGTTACTAGGCAAGGTGTATTTTTAGTTATGATAAGCTTTCTAAATGCAAACAAAGCAAACAACAGCTGTAATAGTATTTTTGTGTGACTTTGTGTATGTCAGGAGAAAAAGTTCCCTTTTCGTCTACTTATGCAACTTAATGTGGAAAAGATGGGAATACATAGGCTAGTTTAATGCAATTGTCAAAATCTATCAGGAAAAAACTGGTCACAAAAGCACGATATATGAGGCCTTTGAAAAAGGAGAGCTGAAGCAGCAGTATGTTTGAAAGGAAACCTTCTTCTGCACAGGATACAATTCCTCACTATAAATCCTTTGTAAATTACTATTCTTGCAGTTTGTGGCTTTGTTTAGTATCAGATTGCCTTCATCTTGCGGGCTCCTACAACTGGAGTTTATCAGGATTGAGTGACATGAAAGTGTTCACATATTCATAAATTAGTCTTTTTAAGACTTCCCAGTGGGACTTTTAACTATGCTTAGTCTGTTTATCCACTCAAATCCAGCACTACAGTGTTTTAAAACTTGAAATCATAACTGCATCTGAATTTCACCATGAAATAAAATATTGTAAGTGAGGACACATGTTAGCAATCAACACAAGGTCTTTCAAATGAACCCTTGTGCTGCAGGATGGGAGGCTGTTTCCAGGGAAGTATTGACAGACCCTTGATCAGTTGAAGCCTGGGGCACTGAAATCTGTCAGTAGGCACGGAGGTTAACTCAGAACAGGTTTTGGGGGTGCTCAGCTCTTCTCAGCGATGAACCAGATTAGTTCTGTATCTTAACCACAGCCAGCTAAGCTTCATCAGGCTAGCTGTAAATCATGTCACAGGGAAGGTGCAGAGGTAAAAGCGAGAAGAAGAATCTGTTTAAATCGTGCATCTGGAGCGCTCACAGCTTTTTCACAATCTCCACATGCCCCTGAGTGCTGACATTTTGACTGGCACTAAATTTTTCATGTAGAAACAGTTGTGTTGAGTTGTTAGTCTTATCTCAGCCCTTTTAATTTTAATATAAGCTTTGGCCAGTCTGTAGAATTGTTGCTTGAATTTGTTCAATTAACTTTCATGTTACAGAAATGAAAATTCATATTTTTAAAATTTATTACTGCATAGCTGGACTGACCAACTGGGGATGAACTTTTCAGAAGATAAGAAACAATGGGTTAGAGTTAAGGATCATGGCTGTGATTTTTCCAACAGATCTTGTGGGTCACACTTAGTAGAAGTCCAACTTGTTTTTTTTTTTAATTTTTGAAGGGCAAGCATGTAGCATTTTAAAAAAGTATTCTGATGGCAAATTGGTTTTTATGCTGAAAGTAATTTTTGAAACAAGCAACTAGATGACTATAGATGCTTATTATAGTAAAGGAAAGTGAAAAATCCAAATATTTGGTGCATTACAATACAAGAGAGAAGCCCCGGGCAAAGTGCTACACTACAGAAAGCACAGCAGAGTGAAGGAATTGGAAATAAAGGCACAGGAATATCTTTGGAAAAAAGTGGTGTAGTTTACTGAGGTTAGAAAAGGGAAAACACCTCATCTGTTCTTCCTGAAGGCAGAATGTTGATTTGTTAAACTAGCAGGTATATTTCTCATTTTTTAAATACTTTACAGGAATTCTGTGATTTGTAAAGCTCCAGGCCATGTCTTTATATATATATATATATATGTTTTTATTAAATTGAAGTTATTTCTGCTTCTAAGTTGCTATGAAGTTCCTTAATTCATTTGGCATGCCTTGGCCACCACAATAGTAGAAGAATGAGAGAGACTTCTGATCCTGATGTGTGCACATTATACTCTACTGTATAGCAGCCTGCATTTCCTAGCAGTACTCTTATCTTCTTTTCCTTTAAAGCAATACAATTTAATGTTGCAGGCCTTGTCATCCAGCAGTAATTTTCTGTCACTGCAGGATACCAATCCCCTGTTTGCAGCTCAGATGCATTTTAGCACTTTACCCTGTTGGCACACATCATTGTTTGAGGGCTTATGTAGATGAGGGATCCCTAAGCTGAGACTCTTAAAACTGAATTCACTGTCTTATTTCAAACATTCAGCACTATTTTTACCATAGTTACTTTATTTTGGTCCTTGTCTTATATTTGCTTTTTGACAGATTGAAAAATAGGCAAAAGGAAAAAACCAAAACCATCTTGTGACATCTCCCTATTTTTAAATACCGTTGGTAGTTCTTGTCTTAGAGCTAGGTTTGCGTGGGATCATTTAATATGGTTTTCACTAGACCACAAAATTATATTTCTTTACCCATTCATGGCCTAATTAGGTTTGATTTTATGTTTAACTTACCAGGACAGAGGAAGAGGGTTGGAGAGAACACAAAAAGGATTTGAGAACAGTTGAAGCTGGAAAAAAAGTGTGCAAGGACTTAAATAGCTTAAAGAAAACAAGAGGAAAACATAAAGTGAGAGGGTGAAGGGAAACAGTAGGGTCTTATGCAGAACATTGAAATGCTCCATGTGCATAAGCTCCTGCTTTTTTGCATGTGAATGTAGTAAGTCAACTCAGTACAGCTACTGATTTGTGAAGGATTGGAATTTCACCTGCTCTAGCTGGGAGTTTCCCTTGATTTATTATTTTTGGTGTTAGGATTGGGTATAGACTGAATCTCTTGGTGGGGAGGCTCATTGGAAATTTTTGCCTCCTTGCTACACTACAGCTTGTTACAACATAGTATTATTCAATGATTCTGTAAGCAGTTTCATTGTTGCAGAATTTACTTTTCCTGTGATTTAATGTGATTTTTATATTAACTATTTTCATGTTCTTCTTACTTTTAATAAAAGACATGTTGTATTACTGTCTTTGAGCCCTGTGGAAATTATAAAATAGGTTGTGTGAATAATAGATGATTAAAAAAATTTGTTTAAAAAAGTCAAGAATTCTTGATCTCTACAAGATTAAGCTCCCTACCCTTGCACACCTGAAGAAAAACCCCACTGTAACTTACCAAGACCCACACATGTACCTGACTCTGTTTCTCCCACTGCAAGTAAAACATGTTTTCTCCTGGTTGAATCCCCATGCTCCTAAGCTGGTTTGTCAAGTCGTGCGTTTGCACAGCCATTCTGTCTGCAGCAAATTGTTCCATCGAGAAGGTCGGGGTTTGGGAGCATCTGTTCGAGGCTCCACGAGTCTCTCCCCACCCCACTCCCTCCCTCCACAGTGTCAGTGCTGCTGGATCCCGGCACCCTCTTGTGTGCTGAGGAATGCAACTAAGCACTGGGGGCCAGAGAAGTAAAGGAGAAAGCTACTTTTGGTGTAGGTTTCCCTAAATGAAAGCTATTTTCCTGGGAGCTGGTACTTGACGGAGAGGACTATGCAACTGTGTGTGTCCTAAAATGGACCTTGAGCTGCTTTTCTTTGCCACAGACCTGGATCAGGCCCTGGTTCCTCTTTGAATGCTCTAAAGAACTGGTGATCCTGTAATATACATGACAGCCAGCATAACTGGGAAAGGAATCCCTTCTCAAGGCCCTTTTATTTTTTTTATTTTGACTATTTTTAGGATGTGCTGTATTTCCTCACCTCAAAAGTAAGGTTTTTTTTCCTTAGAAGCATGAAGGGCTAGAATTGTGCAGCAATGCTTGGCAGCATGGGGTCTTCAAGGAGCATAGCATCACCAGCTATTCCCGGTTTACAAAGGTGGTGGTGGTGGTGTGCAGTCAGAGCTGAAAGTTGTGCCTGGCATGGGTAAAGGTGAAAAACACTGTACTGCTGGGAGATGAGGCACCTGCAGCAGGAAGGGCAGTCATTACCTGGCTCAGAGAATTTTAGTTAAGAGAAGATGGGATCAAAGGAAGAGGTGTTTGAACAAGTTGTCTTTTTTTTTTTTTTTTTCCAAAAATGCAAACCACATTGACTGAAATAAATTTGGGGCGGAGAAACCAAATGGTAATTTTAATGATGCGGCAAAACGTAATGATGAAGTATAGTTCCTCAGGCTCCCTTTCATCATAAAGTGTACCTTTAAGAACATGGGCTTCAGGGGTTAGAAATTGTAGAATCTATCTGTTCAGGCTTTTATTTGACATGGTTGGATAGACTATTGAATTCCTACTCCCCGCCTTTAGCTTAGCTGTGTACTATATGTTCTCCACAATACCTCAAGCTGAAAATTGATCTCTGGTCAATACCGTGTGATGATTCAAACCACTCCCATAATCAGCACTGCTCATTGAATGAAATTCGTTGTGGGAGGCCTGATTATTGTCTCTGCCAGGACTAACCCTACTGAAAGGGCTATCAGACTGTCTGAATTTGGACGCTTTGAACAACTGCCATCAGGAATTATCTATGCTCCCAGAAAGGGCTAAATCGAGCAGAGATGAAGTGCTGGTGTTTATTGATTTCCTTTTTTTTAAGAAAAAAACCCACCTTTTTTTTCTTTTTCTCTTCCACTCCTTGTGACTGGGTAGGGCAGAGGCATCTTTAGCTGCATGTTCTGAGGGTTGAGATAGCATTGCTGCAGCGATGATGAATCTTTTCTGACCCCGTGTCAAATTGTGTACAGCACACACTAGAAGATTTCAGGGATGCTTTTTAAGGAAAGGCCATTTGTCAGAAATGCTGTGGCTGTTAAGCAGCCTCGTGGTCCTTTTGGCTATGTGCTGTGGACAGAGTAGAACAGAGGAGTGCCACAGATGGGGCTGACCACTTACCAGTTTGTGTATCAGCCTCAATACACAAGTTCTTGATCTACTAGAACAGGGAAGAGGAACTGAAGCCTTCAAGTAAGTGCCTAGTTAGAGAGAAATTCACCATGCAAATCCAGTTTTCATTAGGTCATCTGTTGGTATACCCTTATCTTGCATTATGAAGCTTTCTGGAGCTGTATAAGCAAAAGGGACATATTACACCAGCACAATGAAGGGCTTATTAGCAGTTAATGTTATTTAAACATTTGACACTTGCTTGGATAATTCCCATTATTTCTTTTAATCTGTGCTCAGAAGGTACAGAAGGTGGGTCAGAATTTTTTTCTTGCCTTACCAGTGTAGAAAATTTCGGTTATGCTGATACCACCTGTATTAGGAGACCTTGTTCCATTCTACAAGAGGACATGCCACTGATCTTTATTCCACGTGTATTTAAAATAGCAGTAACAAATGAAGTGCAAGTATGGTGTGAATTAGAGGATGCCGAGCTTTAATCATAGAAAACCAAAGGGAGGCTCATTGGTGAAACTGCACCACCATGCACTGTTGCCTGCCTACCTGAAGAGCTTTATGCAGTAATAGTGCGTGGTCCAGGCTTGCTAATGGCACAGTTTGTCTTCTAAGTGGCAACTCCTCTGCCTCTGGCTTGAGGACCTGGACTGAAATCTTAATCTTACTGCAAAGCTCTCATTGACGTGTATGGACTTTGCTTCAGCTTCATTTGATGGAGTGCAGTGGGAGCTTTAAAGGCATTCAGGCCAAAGTCTCTCCACCAAGGGTGTTGTGCCTGTTTGTCACCAGATAACCTCTAGTCTTTTAATAGAGTTAAAGCTTCGTGGGCAGGCTCTGCTCTTGTTTAATGCCATGGCATTGTTCCCATTGGCTTCAAAAGGAGGAGGCACTTAGGCTGGGACTCTTAAAGGCCCTTAGGACCCTAAGTCCCATTCATTTCCTGATTTCAGTGGGACTTAGAGTTCTAAATCCCTTTGTGAATCCAAGCCATAATGCTCTACTGTCTAGGCACAAGTATTAACAAGAGTTCTCTTTTTATCCTCTTAGTATGGTAAGCCTGGAAAGTGGAGCTCTGTGTTATCTTCCCTGTGCTCCTGAAATAGGCTGAAAATATGTGTAGCTGTTTATATATGGAAGTTATCTTATTACTTGAGTCTTGAGTCTGGATTATCGTGTCTTTTCCAGAACTATAAAAACAAGCAAGTCTGGATGACCAAGCTCCTTTCTGAGCTGAAACTGTGCAAGATGGGTATTGAGGTGGAGAATAGGTAACCTGAATAAAGAGAGAGGAGTATATCACCACTTTAACCCCTTTCTTTGTTTCTCACAGCCATTTTGGTCCCTTGAAATGTTCATGAAAATCATCTATGTGACAAACCCTTTCCATACTGGTAACCATACTTTGGAAGAGCCCTGTGCCACAAGCACTCGATCCACAGACCCTATGTGGAAGCTAGGTACTCACTGGTGGGGCCATAAAAATCAGACCCTCAGTAAGAAACCTTCATAAGAGTCTCTTACTGCCATTCTTTCAATGCAAATGAGTTTTTTGCGTCTGCTTGCACATTTCCAAATACTGATAATGGGGTCGGGACTCAGCTGATGCAAATCATCTTAGTGCCACTGAAATCAGGTCAGTGGCTGTGTTGATTTGTCTTGTTTGAGGAGTTGATACAGAATCTCTGGTTCTTCTGCTGTTAAACAGTTCTCTCTGTAGCCATCTTCATCCATTAGAGCAGTATGAATCTAGAAATGATTTTAACTAAAAGAAGATGCTGTACAGTGTGTTATGTCAAAAATAAATAATGTATAGGCTTACAGAGGATCTAATGGTTAGTTGTTGGCATATATTGTTGATAGATTAGGAATCCTTATCCCATTAATGGGTCAACTCTTAGCCTCTGTGATAAATAGCTTTGATTGCCAGAAAAGGAAAATGATGAGATGTATTCTGTTTTGCAGTGATGATCTGAAGAAATGAGGGATGTCTAGCTCTGAAAAATCCTTTCACCAAAGTATATAAAACACCCAGTTGATCCACGCTTAGTGCAGGGAACTGCTACATAGGTGCCACTCAAATCTTACCCCATACAGAAAAGCGTATTTGCAGCAGGTAAAGGTTTAACTTAACTGATTTTGTGTCGATTTTCAAATCCCTAAAATACAAGGGCTCACCCTCTTCCACTGTTTCAAAGGGGAGTGGGATAGTAATAGTTGTGAAGTTAATGGAAATAGAGAACACAGCATGGTCTTGCATTTAGGGGCCAAGGGTAACGCTGCTGGGCTTAATTCTGCTCCTTCCCTAGTAAGCTGTCCTGCTGAGCCAGGGTGAGCTTCTCTGGGGAAAACTGCAGTGTTGAGTTTTTTTCTCCTTCTGTTGTGGATCACTGGTTTTAAGGGGTTGTGCCACAGTTTTCTCTGCAAATAGGGCCTGTAGGGGGATTGAGTGGACCTTGTGCAAGAGATGGTGAAGAGATAGGCTGATTTAAGGATTTCTCTTTTTGTTCAAGAGACCTTTGGTAGCTGGGAGACTTAAGCTTCAATGTCTCTCCTCCTCTGGCTTTGCAGAGCAGTTAACTCCTTGAAAAGATAACTTTTTCACAGATGGCTTTGGAGTCCCCACAAGGCAGGGTCAACCAGGCCATAAAAAGGCTCGGAAAGGAACAAGTTTTGCATTCTTTCATGCCTGGTACACGCCGTTAAGTTTAGCATTGTCGCCTTTGAAAAATAAATTTTCCCAAGTCCTTCCAGTTCCATTTTGGGGGTTCCTGCGTTATCTTCCTTTGCAGAGCTTTTCCTGCTTTTACAAAATTTTGCTAAAAATTAGTGAGTCCCAGGTGTTGCATGGAGTTTTGTAACTGGAGAGGTATTGATTAGGGTGGTTGTCAGAAGGTTGTCAAGGGACATGTATTCTCCATGCTTCATATGGGTTTGACTACTTCATAGATCAGTTGGGTCCTAAAATCCTTAGAGAGGCTCAGAGTACAGCTCAGAAACACTTGTTTTTTTGCAGGGCATTCAGAGGGATGCTGTTATTTTCCTTGCTGAATTACCAACTCGTGGTAGCAGGGAGTGGCATTCCAGGAGGATGTATGAAGTACCCAAGCACAGTGTATGGCAGTGCTGGCCCAGACATCAGAGTGGGGAGGGCTGGCCTTGCAGTGGACTCCAGACTGCAATTCAGATGACCTGTGCTCGTCTGCCATTGATTTTTCATCTGACCTTGCACATGGTGCATAACCTTCTCTTGCCCTTGTTGGCCATCTGCACCACAGGAACAGTGGCGGTGCCCTTTTCATGGTCTTTGTCTTCAGACATATTGAGTGTATATTGTTCAGGGCAGAAGGGGTTTTACTATACACATGTGCAGTACTTAGTGGGCTGCAGCTTAGGACTCCACTGGGATTTTTGGGTACTATGATAGTAGTAAAATAATGAATGATAGCCTGTATGCTGCTTTCCTCCCACTTTATCACTATTGCCATCCTGACCCTTTTTCTGCCTATAAAGTTACCATATTGGCTTTGAAATGATTTCCCCTGAATGTTAGTCTATGCAACGATTGATGGGTGATATGTAGCTTATGCCAGAGATGGGCATTGTACACTTTTACTTCATTTTCAGTTACAGGTACCTTGATCGTGAAACAATCCCAATCTGTAAACTCATTATTTGCTGAAGCTATATTAAAAATTTAAGAGAGGAAAAAAACTGAAAGAAGACTGACCTGGCATGCACTTGAGAAGCTTAAGGTGTTATTCTGCTGTCAGGAATCATTGTTCAAGCTTCCACAGACTCTGTCCTGGCGTGAAAAGATACACTGGAACAAAATGTTAAAATGTTTGCTTGAAAATCTGCAATTAGACTTGCTGGGGAATGGCTATAGAACATATTAGACAGAGTGGCTCTTAAATCATTTTTTTTAAAAGCAAATTCGTCTGATTCTCAGAATTGCTTTCTGTGAAATTGCTGTTTGCCATGACCAGCAGCACTCCGGTGACTCTCAGGGATGTATAATTTTAAAAGTGATTGGAAATTAATTAAACAGAGCTTCATCATCTAATGGCATAGCTAAACTATACATTTACTTTGCAGTAAGTTGGCAGTAAAAAGGATGCACATGTTTCTAGTGGCCAAAGGTGCTGCTGTGTATTGTGGAGGCAGTGTATTGTGTGCTGCCCGGTTGACAGCCTGGCAACTTCTTCAGCTCTTCCCTTCATGACTTTGATGGTGAGACAAGAGCATGGCATGGCTGGATATTGCCTAGGGCATCAGGGATATTTCACTCGGGACAAAAGGAAGGATAATGGTTTGCTTTCTGAGAGAAAGTAAGAAATTTTATCTTTATCTTTTATGGTTTCCTTGGATAGCAGTTTATCTGATAACAAGGGAGCTGTCTGTTTAATCCCAGAGCCTAAAAGATTAAGCTTTTCCTTACTGAATCAACAGAAAAAAGAAAATAAAATATGATGCCTTCTGCATGTTGGTGTTTGACTTTCATTGGCAACTTCTGCTTCTCCAACTGTTCCTTGCTAAAACGTGTGCTTGTTGTGGGTGGAGAAGAGGGTAGTAAACACATGATTTTCTCCAAACACCATGTGAATTTGGTGTCTCCCCACACTTCCTATTTTGAATCACAACTTTTTCTTTAATCTCTTGGAAATAATTTGAAAATCCACGTTGTAAGTATGTAAAGGACAGGTGTAACCACAAGATCCTGTGAGCTTACTTAATTTAAAATGTTTGTCTCATACTCCAAATGGTGCTTTGGCACACACCTTCCTTAATTAATTTTTTTTCCAAATAGATATTCCTATTCCACCTTCTTCTGGGATTAACAATGTCTTTGTCACTGATGATCAAGGCAATTCCAGTAACAAAATACTACATGAATTTTTTAAATGGTTCCAATCATGCTTGCTTTCTTCTTCTTTTCATCCTCCCCTGTGGAAACAATTACAAATGTGTGAGAAAATATACGGTTATGCAGGTCGAATTATCCTTTAGCAATGATTTTAATGTTTTGAATCTTACTCTGATATCCATGTCAGAATATTGGAGGCTTAGATTAGATCCTAATAACACTTCATTTTTTCGACTGCAGGATGCAATTGTAGCCTTCAAAGGACAGGAGCAGAGAGGGTTTTGTAAGCACAGGAAAAAGCTGCCAGGATGCTGTATACATGTTCAGTTTGCAGAGTGTGTGCTGTGACAGGCAAAGGCACTGGATGTAGCTCCACACCAAAAAGCAGTGTTTTTGGTGTATCCTTGCTGGTACTCATACCTTGGCTGACTTGTTATTCCTGAAGCATGAAGGACCTATGTGTGATGAAGTGTTGTGTCCTGTGCTGTGCCATCCTCAGCAGTGCTGCTGCTCCTTCATGGCAGTGCATCCCACCAGCTGCATCAAGGAGGCTTCTTGAGGAAGGTACTGCTATTTTCGTGGTATCTCTCTTCTTGGGCAGGGATGTGAGACAGCTGGATCTCTTCTAAGTCTATTAAAAATCTTGTAGGAGAAAAGGGAGAGAACCCTTGGTGGAAAGTTGTCTGTGATCTTCTGCTGTAGGAAGGAGATGAGCATTGTTGTGCTGATCTCAATTCTTACTGGAACTTCCTTTTATTGAGATCTGAATATGAAAACCGACTTAGATGGTTGTAAGATGTTACTGTGCAGTTTATTTCTCCTAACCTACTAGAGTCTATCCTTGCCCGAGGCAATACAACATGCTGTCAGATTGTCAGAGTGGAATTATACCAAACACAAAAAAAGAAAAATAAAAACCGCTTCACTTTGTTCTGGCCTTAAATGCAGCAAGATGGCAAAAAAATCCAGTGTAAACCTTTAGGCAGTCTAAGCCTTTATTGCAGCCCTTGAAAATAATTCCGTAAACAAGCAAACAAGCATAATTTGTAGTGAATGGTGAAATGCTGTGTTTCTCTTTAGTCAGCTCTCAAAGACAGGTTAAATGTCTGGCATAAGAAGGATTTGTGTGTAGTCAAAGGGCCGCTTTTTATCCTAAAAATGACCTGGTTGCCTAATTATTATTTTTTTCCCCCAACCAGCTGTTGTTATAAATATGGACAGCTAAATATGTACCAGCAGGGTTGAAAGTGTATCTGTTTTTACATTGCACACTTCGTGTTTCCCCTCTGTGCTTCAAAGATTTGCCATTTGTGGCTTTGTGTTGTGCCTCTCACTTTTTCCCCCCCAGGAAAAGAAAACCCCCCCAAACCAAACCATTTTGTCAGGTGTATGAAAATCTCAGGATCAAGTTGCAAACATGGCAGTAGAATATCTAAAACTTTTTATGATTTAATTTTGTAGGATGGTATGTCTCAAGTGAATGTTGCCTCTTTTAAAGCAAGCATTATGTTTCCTAGTCCAAAGCACATTGTACACCAGTTGTTCTGTGTATACATGCAATGCATATATATGTGTGTGTGTGCATGTGCACGTGTGTGTATATATATCCACTAGGAAATTTAAGTAAATAGTTACAACAAGGTCCTTAGCTCGCAATGATATGATGTAGGTAACATTCACTGCACTACCCTTGGCACCTTTTCAAGAGAAAAAAAACTGAGCCTGTAGCTGCATTTTGCAAACTCACCTTGGGACATGCTGTGTGCCCCTGCTAGTGCTCATGATGGGACAGGAGTGGGCACCCAGGGCTCATATTTGGGAATGAAGGAGGGACCTGACCTAGGAAGGAGGGAAATTTCGTGTTTGCATTCTGCTTTTCATGGAATCAGTCACCTGTAGCCTCCATCCTTCATGGGAGATACTGGTTTGAAGACATTAGGGCTTTGGGTTATACATCAGTACTGGCCTTCAACTTTTGTTTGCAATATTTCCAAATAGCATAAGGAGTTAAATGCCACACTGGGTTTTGCTGTAATATGCAAGGAGAGGACCAGAGGGGATTCCCATCAACCTACCTGCAGAAAGGAGGCACCAGGTCTCCCCTCCCCTGAAAACATTCCCTTTCAGCAAGGTTAACCTGCTCGATAGCAGAGGGTAAATCCTTTCTGAAATGCCTCCTGAAATGCTCAAGAACTTCCAGAAATGCTGAAATCAGTAGAATTTGGGCACCTCAACCCTGTCCATTAGTACTTCTACACTGCCATATAACCTCACACCCTGAACCCTGCCCAGCTGGTGAAAGGAGGGATAATGAATGTTCACTAAGCAGCTTCACAGTATTTTGTATTCACTCATCTATTGGCCTAATACTTTATTACCTGCAAAGTACTGAAATGCTGAATATACAATTATTAACATAATTTTGACTCCTTTGCGCTGTTTGTTGCAGATGTATCGCTGTGTTTCAGAAGCAGTGATGAATTTATTTTCTCCTGACTGTTGCAAAATATATCTGTCTTTCTGTCTCTCCGTTTACTTGGCTAACTCTGCATATGGAGAAGTCAGGGTTGAAAAACTGTACCTGCTGGCTGCAGGTTTTGGGGTCAGACTTGCCTGCAATAGTGAGCGTGTGTTGCGCTCTGTTTATTTGAAGCGCAAGCTCTCCTGACTTCAGTTGTGGTTTTATGTGCAGTAAACTTCTGCCCTGGAAATCCTCAGTTCAACTTCAACTTTCTTTTATCTTTCTGGAAGTTCAACTCCCACTTCAGCTTCTCAGATTTACTGCTGTTAGAGGAGGAGGCCCAAGCCAGAATAGGATGCTGTTGGTGACTGGGAGGGCATGAATGCTGTAAACACCTTCTGCCTCAAGACAACTCAGGTCTTCAGAGGAAGCCCTTGGTAATGTGTGTGTTGAGCAGGAGGGAACAATGCAAAGCACCTTTCAGGAGGAAGGAGAAAAGGCATCTGGCAGCATGAGAAATAGACAGCATCATACCTATGGCAGCATCCAGTTTGGGAAAGCCAGAGCCATGAATCAATTCCTATTCTCCAAAGGCTGGAGCAGAGAAATAGGTAGATTTCCACTGAAGTGGTCCTGTGGTGGTGTTGGGGTGCTCCTGTGCAAGGCCAGGAGTTGGACTTCAGTGGTCCTTGTGGGTCCCTTCCAACTCGGAATATTCAATGATTCTATGAACTATTGCTGAGTACTCAGTGCCTCCCAGCACTTTCCTGCTGTCATCTTGCTGGGTGCTGCCAGCTCTGCCTGCCTGGCTCTGTGTGCCTCCCAGCCCTGCCATATTCTGCTGAATGTGCTTTTTCTCTGCACAGCTGAGTTCATTTTCCTGCAGTGGAGTCCCTTGTGAGGCTCCCTGCCTCAGGAATTCGGCCGTCAGCCTGCAGGAGATGCTGCTTGCAGGATTCAAAAATAGCATCCAACCTTCTGCAGGGACTCCCTGGCTGGAGTAAGTGGAGCGGCCCTGTGCCATGACTCCACACACTTCAGTGGCCAAGCATCACCTCTAGGCACTTTGCTCTTATTTACCTGTGTAAAAAAATTAACTGGCACTTGGGGTTCTTGATTTCTCCAAAGCCTTAAGCTGTCTCTGGCTGACTTCCAACCACAGCAGAGGAATGGAAGCCTGGCCAAGCAGTGCCTGGTGACCCTGCCATGGTGACTCTCTTGGGGGGGGGAAGGCATGTTTTGTTCCAGATGCAAACTGGCTGCATGCAGCTTGCCAAGGCTGTATTGCTGCCTCCCAGTAGAGCGCAGAAGTTATGTGGGCCCAGTTTCCCCACAGAGGAGCCCAATACTGCTGCCTCCCCATGCCAGGGAGTTCTTTCTCACTGGGAAATGAAATGGCTAAAAGGTATAAAAAGCGTGTGTGGATTTTGGAAGCAAACCTCTCTTTCGGGGTCCCATTACTTTCTTGTTTTTTCTGCCTTACTGGTATTTATGAAGATTTTTTTCATTGTGGAGAAATGTAAAGGGGAAGAGCTCCTAAAGCGCTCAGTCCTTCCTCTTAAATACATGTTCCCACTGTTGTCTCATTTCCAGGCTTAGGCATAATGTAGCTATCAAAGCCTCCTCCTTGGCCTCATCATGCAGTGTAGCATATTTTTGCCCTTAAGCAAGGGAAACAGATGATAAGCTGAAGCTAGTCATCCTTGTATTGAAAGTGCCAGAGTGGGGCCAGCAATCCCTGTTGTTGCCAGTACGTACCTGCTACGGGTGCCTCACTTTCCATTATTCTGTGCCATGTGCCAGCTGCTTCTTTTCAAGGAGATGCAATGTCCTAGGAAGTTATGGTGCTGCAGAAATGGTCGATGCAGTCTTAGTCCTGCCTCCACAGTCTGGTAATGAGAAGAGAGGAGCTAAAGTCAAGTCAGGAGCAACTTGTGGACTAACAAGCAAGTAGGTGCCTCAACTTGAGAAATACTAACCAAAAACAAACCCTTTAAAAATGCAATGTTCTCTCCAGTCTAGGAGGCTAAAAGGTCTTGGTATCTGTGGAGGGCTGATGGCCTCCAATGGAAGGTGACGTGTTGTGGCCATTGTGCTAAGTGTCCTGTCTTTGCAAGCCTGTCCTGTGGCAGAGAGGTGGAAAAGAACATTATTGTCCTCTCTTAAGAAGTGGTTTATCAGTTTAGTTTGCAGGAAGAGGTTATGTTGTAAACCTTTAGTAGAAAACTTTGTCTGGTTTGGAGATCTTCTTGGTGTCTGTTTCTTGCCTGTGCTTGTGCCTCACCTTGCAGGCATCTTACATGTCCTTGTGAAGCAAAGTATTCTCTATTTCTTGTAGAGGTGAGAGATGGCATTTTTCTCTCCATTGCTTGTGTATGTGGTTTCTGGGTTTTCTTTAGTTTTGATAGCAGGAAAGGTGCTGACTCATAGATGCAGATCTCCATAGTAGTCTTTGCTTTCATGTGAGGACCTCTGCTCTTGACTGCAGAGAGTCCTGAGCAATCTTGCCAGTTGGGAATGCACAGGTATGGTGCAGGTTAGGAGAGGAAATGGGAGAAGGAGCATTGCTGTATAATATCTGCAAATCAATTTTGAGAGTTTTATTTTCCCTTTTGAGGGTACAGCCAAGTTGTCTGCCTTCAGCTTCTGTTCCCAAGGAAATATGAAGATGAAACCACTGTATTAGCCATAGGAATATAGCTGCGGGAGGAGCACCGAGTACACCCAGTAGCATTGTCCTTCTACCTCACAATGGCCAATTTGACATTTGAAGTTCCTGGAAAGCTGTCTGTGGTACTACTCCTTGCTGAGGCTTGATATTTGCAGGAAGCATGAGAAATCCTGCCGTGATGACTTTAAGGAACACAGTGTGTTTCTCACAAGGTTTTCTGCCTGCTGTCAAAAATGCCAAAGCTCTTGGTTGCCCTCAAAGACCTGGAAACCTTTTCAGACTTCCACACTGTTGAAGTATTCTGCTAAACAAAAATCCCAAAGACAGCCTCAGAGCAGTATGGCTCTGATTGCAGTACAAGACTACCAAATGGTTTCTCTAACCCTTAGATTATTTTTTCTTTTGCCCTTTTTCTAGAAACAGGGGCCTGTACCTTGCCTGTCCTCTACTCCAGTCTCTAATTCAAGTCCCATAGGAAACACCAGCAAGCATTATGGCTTTCAGAAAAGCATGAGTGTCCTTTGGCTTGTCAGAGTTCATCCAAATAGTGTTGTCTTCTCTAGGATCACGAGTGGTTAATTTTGTGATCCAACCTCCTGTCTTAACCCACTGGATTGAGTACCCAGTTAAACATAGGTTTATATGCTACATATATAGGAAAGACAAATATTAGTTCAGATGTCAGAAACTGTTTCTCCTGTTGCAGTGATACTAAATTCTCTACATTTCCTTTTAACGTACCCTCTGTTTTGTTCATTCCTAATGATGTGAGATGTATCAGCTCCTTTCTGGGCCATATCCCTTGGTGTGTTTCTGTTGGTTTAGTCAGCAACGTGCAAGACAATTAAGATTTTTTACTCTCCGAAGTGCTGTGATTAAGAGAGAAAGCTGACTTGTAAGCATCTTTGAGGGTAAGCATAAGTTCTCTGTTACTTGGGGAAAAAAAAGAGGAGCTGCAAAAATGCTCCAAAAGATCTTATCTGTAAGACATTTATTTATTTGCCTTTGCCTGTGTCCACCCCTTTTTTTGCTGTTTAGATGGATTCAATAGTATTTTATGAGCTGTGTTAAGTAAATCTTAGAATTGACTCTGAGGTAGGAACTGCTATGAAACATAGAGATGAGCCTCGCTGGGATTTTACTGCATATTGTCCAGTACTGCTGAAATGTTTGTAACTTGCCAGTGCTCGGGTGGTGGGTGACTCTGGGCTCATCAGAGTGCAGGACTCAAGTCAGGCTGAAGTGTGTATATACTTGGGAATTAGAGAGCCACAGATGTGCTGAGCAGGACCACAAATCATGCATTAGCTTGCATTTGCACAGTGCACTGAAGATGATAAATGCTGCCTAAATGTTCACTTGGACTTCAGCATGAATTAAATCCAATTGAAATATGGTTGGGTTTTATTTTCAAAATATTGCAACTGGACAAAGAGTTTTTGTAGTGGTTTTCTGGTTTTGTTCATTTAAATATTTATGAAAAATATTTCATTTATGAAAAAGATTTCATTAAGAATTAAATCTTGCATTATTCAGCTGACATGTCTTCATATGCAGTTCTGTGGTGTAACTACAGCACCAAATCCTACAGATTCCTTTGCTTTTGTGGCTACAGTAAAATGTATATGATGACACTGAGAAGAATAATCAGAGTTAGAGTAGTTCTCCCCTGAACCTTAAAAATTTTGCAACGGGAGTTACTGCTGATTTCCCGCTTTCTGGAGTGGGGCACAGACAGGCCAGCAGTGACTGTGCTCACTATGGTTGGATCAATGAGCTGAAATCCTCTGGCTTGTGTTACACAGAAATCCAAAGCAACTGGGACATCAGTCCCTTCCAGCCTGGAAATGGGAGAGTCTGGGCCAGGATTCAGGGGAACACTTTCCAAAGCTAGGTTTTAAAACACAGCCTCACAAATCTCAAACTTGCTGAGACCCCAGTGGCTCCTGTGGATGTTGAAAGCTGGTTTGGGAGCCTCTGTCACTTTATCCAGGTGACTGAAGGCTTTAGGACTGATTTTGGGAACCTTAATCTATGTTCCTCAGGAATTTATCTTCTTGCAGTCCTGACTTATGTTTGCTGCCTGCCTGATGAAGGTCTGACATGCGAGGACCTGTAAGGAATTAGCAAGTGATAAAAATATGCAAGGAGGTTTGTTGGTTTTTTTTCCCCACTCCCAGTAAGCCTTGCTGGGTGAGACAGTCCTTCTCAGTTTAATTTCTTTGTGCTCTTCATTCTCCTACTGTGCTGTGCAGAATCCAAGCCTTCAACATTTTTACCTTATTGAATTCACTGTGTCTATTAGTACAGTGAATGAGTCATCCAACGTATTTAAGCACAAACCTTAGGAGAAGATAGCTCTAAAATTGCCTTTTCTCCTGGAAGCTGATAAGCTCATTACATATGCAAAAAAGGATATGTATATCAGGCAAAGCCAATATGTGACTTGGTAGCAAAGACCAGTAGGAAATACAAAATATATGTAACGATGAATTTAAACACCTTACTAAATCACAGCTGTGCCATTTTATTAGACATTCTTTCCTAAACTATGAAAGCCTTAGCTATCATATAAATCTGTCTCTTAATAGGCAGCAGTTACAGTTCTTTATAATTTATTTATCTGATACTGCTCAGCAAAAATGAATCTTCCTTCCTGGCAACTTTGTTTATATACTATATTTTGTTTATTGCTGCAAGCCCAAATTTTTTGCCATGCTCTCTCTGCTGGTGCCGTGTGAATGAGGGAAGTACAATCTAGAGATTGTGAAGATGGGCATTACAAAGAAGTCCTTGTGTTACTGGCATCGAGGAAGGGCTTGAGATGGGCTTCTGCAAGCAGCTTCTCATATTCCTCATCTGGGACCACCCACTGCTTAGGGTTTGCTTAGCGCTGTGGGCAGCAGTTCCTTTTACAGCAGTTCAAAATAAACATGGTAAGTATACATCAGCCATCAGGGATTGCTAGTGTTCCAGTTCAGACCAGTCCCTATCACTTGTGCTGCCCTGGTGTGATGCTTACTGGAATTGCTTGTTCTAGATGTGGTAGAAGGTGTGAATGTCTTTCCTAAGTATTCTAGGAGATCTAAGCCAGCAAACACTTAGTAAATCATAGTTTGAACGTGACTTGTGATGCTGGTCAGGTGTGTGTACAGGCTGCCTTTCAGAGTGGTTCTCACTTCAGCTGTCATAGCCTCTCCAGGCTTTCTGCTGTGAAGCAGCTATTGACATCTGGGAGCTGTGATGGGTTGGTCCATCCTTCTTTCATTTAGGTCATTAGTGCCTGACCACCAGTTCCAGTCAATCAAGAGAGTGGTATTCCATCCTAAGTCTACCAAACATTTTTCAATTTTTCTGTCCAGGGTTTTTACTGATAAATCTAATACTGGATGAAGAAATACTGCCTCTCAGTGTCCTGCTAAGTGGCCAGCACCTTCTCTCCCTGCCACCCCCCAACCCGTTCATACTGTTTAAATAATTAAAGTCTTCCTTTGTCATTCATTTGATGTTTTTTCAACCAATATTCCAGCCCTGGTAAAATATTTTGGATATTGTATCTCTGTTTATACTTCTCCATGTCAATGAGGAAGCACTAGCAGGAATAGAGTTCCTCTGTGGCTTTCAGCAGAGGACAGATTCAGAAGACAGATTTCTCTGTGGCATTCAGCAGCTGATGCTTTTTGGCCAGATGACCTCTGTAATGGTTTATGCAAAAAGAAGAGAAATTTAAAGCATTTTTTTTTTGTTCTAATTACTAGAGGTCTGCCTTCTTTATTTCAGGTCAAACCATTAGTAAGATCTCCAAAGCTAAGGAAAGCCTGAGCAGTGCTCATCATATTAAGAGTCAGTGATTTCTCCTATATATCTAAACCCAAGCCAACTCTGAATAAAACTGTGGTATCCATTGAGACATCCATGTGCAGAACTTCGTAAAGGAGCACCTGAGAAAAGTAACGTTTTCTTAATGCCTTTATTTATTTAATTCAGAGTGGATTAGTAATTTATGTGACTTGTGGAAAACATACCAGCCAAAATCAGCATGCCTAGAAAATAGTCAGGTTCTAGCTACTGGCTTGAGTGCAGTTTTCTAGAAGTAGAGAGGATCTGTAATGAGGGCTCTAGAGCAGGTAAAAAAAAAAAGTCACCCTGTGGGTTGGTGCTTTCATTATCAAGGACCACTACACAAAAGCTCTGATTTACCCGAAACCAGTGTCTCTGCCAGTTCTGCAAGAGGCTTTTCTCACAGCCATCCCATTCAGTATGTCTCTGTAATTTAAATAAGTAATTTAGCTCCTTAAAAAAAGCATATGATTACCTGGAATACTCTCCTGCATTTTTAATTTGCTTTTACTTGTGTCAGACTACTGATGACATTGCAAAATGAAATGAATATTTGATTGCAGAGTTTATAGCAAATGCAGGTCTAATTGCTTAAGCCAGTCATATTTATATATCTGATGCCATCAAACTTCTTTTAGAAAAATACAGCAAGGCCATTGTATGGCAGGGGCCCTTAACCACATCCTTAATTTTCATCCACATGAGTTTTATGAATGCTGCTGAGACTTCTCAAGTTATATTTGAAGCTGAGAAGGGGGATGACTTGTTTAGGTAATGCAGCAGTAGTGCTAAGGTTTATACCCCATATTAAGGATGATGTGGCAGCATATGCTGGTGAATCCTGGTGTGTCAGAACACATGTAGAGTTAAGCATATGCTTAAACTGTGCAGTTGGTTGTTTTGCTTAGTAGATGTACCTATCAACTGAAGGAAAGAGAAGTGCTGTTAGGAGCATACTTCTTGCCTGAGATTCAAGAAGAAGCCAAGAAAGCAGCAGTTTTGCTGTTTGGTCAGGTGTTAAATGCAAGTGGCAGCTTGGAAACGGAAAGACTCTTCTGTCACGGATATTTAAGCAAGTTATTAAAAAACTTACTCTTGTCCTTTCTGTGAAAAATTGTGATGAGTAGTTGAGAGATGGTTTGTTTATGTTGGCTAACTGCAAACAAAACTTTATCTTTTACCTTCTAAAAAAATTAGGATGAAATGAGGCAAGGAAATTCAGAAAGTAAAAAATTAAAAAAAATTAAGGTGTTGAAAAGTAATGGACTTCTCACACATAAGAAAATGTGTGTTAGTAAGACCTGGTTCTATGCTACCTCTGGAAAACTAACATCTACAAAAATTAAAATACACTCACCTGTTCTAAAGGGAAAACCAGAATTGATTAGATTATTAGTCACAGTGCACAAGTTGAGGCTTTTGTTCTCAATTCCAGAAGTTTTTCTGGAAGGGGAGGATTATCCATATTGCTTGCCTGAAGGTGAGCAGGTAGTGGCACAGCACCTGTTTTAATTGAGTGCCCTGTGTGGTAGGGTGATGATTCATGTACATCGTGAATCATCATGGGGTGACATATGTGAAGGCCAGGCTTAAGTGTCTAAACCTTCATTAAAACTGCTTTAGGGTAATGGAGGAGAATAGCTCCTGAGGATTTTGATGGGATTGCAGGTGTGTGGTAAGTATTGTTAAGGACACCATTAAAGGTGCAAGCACCCCACATCAGAAAAGTTTCCTGTACACCTAGAGCAGCTCTTGTTCCCCTTTGTCTTGGGATGTGTCTGACACTTGGTCCTGGAGCTGCAGAGAGCCAGAGTCTTTATGCTTGTAATCTGTTCCACTTTCTTGCAAAGAAGAAAATACTTTTAATATGAAATCCATTTTAGAACACACACGCAAAAGAAAGCCCCTACAGCTGTTTGAAAGCTGTTCAGAAGTATAGCATATTAGAAATAGTCCCAGCTGAAATGGATTAGCAGGCAGAGTTCAAGTGAGGAGGTCAAATTTGTAAACTGAATGCAATTTATCTTGTGGCACTGCAGTTTATCACATGGTTGTGGAAATAAAGAGATACCACACACATGCACATATTCACACCTAATAATTTAAGAATAACTGGAAAAAGTCTTAGAAGACATTAAAAAGCTTCTGATGACATCATGCTATCTGAGGTAATAAAACAAAGATGGTTGATGTCAGTTCCAAAATAGCTGTAGCCAGAGATGTCTTTATATGCCAGTCTTTATATATATTTCATGTCTCAGGAAAAAGGTGGTTGAACCCTAGTATTGCATTCTAACTATATGGGGAGCCACCGGTAAGATTTTTCCTCTCATAAATTTCTTCATGCTACATTTCATTTATTTATTTTATGTTTACAGAGATTCTTTAATACTCAGATTAGCTGCATTTATACATCTTCAAAACATGTGAAATGCTTTGCCCCTTAGAAAACCAAAAGAAAACTTCTTCAGGGTATAACTGTGTAGCCTCTTCTTTTGGGAAAGTTTTATTTTCTGCTCTAGAGGGATCAGGAGGCTTTTTCCCCCTGCTTTTTTAAGTCTTCATCATTAGCTAGAGGGTTTCTCATTGAATTTGGAGAGCAGATTGTTGGACAGTTGACTTCATGAGGATATCTGCATAGAAACCCTCTGCTACCCTGGTGGCTTCAGATCCTGGTGGTGCAGGATTTCCAAAGCCCATGCTTTGCAAATGCTGCAGTGTTTGTTGGTGATCTTCAGTGCCTTGGTACTTCATGTGGTATTCTCCTTAACAGGATGCAAAGCTCATATAATGAGCTTGTAGAAGATCATTTAAAGGTCATGGAAGATGCTCTTGAAAATCTGGACATCTTGGGACTTGTAGATTGGTCCATGTTGTCTTGAAACAATGCAACCTGTTAATAACCTTTATGTTGGATATGAATATCATCTAAAGTTGTGTATGTGTTTTTTCAGGCTCTGATGTGTGAAGGTATTCTTCTGTCCTTTGTAAGATATTTGCTAATGTCACCGAAACAGAAAAGGTGATAGGCCTCCTTATGAAGGAGGACTGTGAATTGTCACCCACTTGGAATTAAAAGGTCAGGATAATTTTGTGTTTCAGTCACATTTCAGTCACATGCTAAGTTTAATGATAAGGACATCTTTTGAAAGGCACTTCGGATGGTGTAAACTCCAGTGAAAGATGTTAGTGTCACATTAATAATAATTATTTAGAAGTGTGACAAACTCATCTTGAGCAGCCTCTATTAGACACAATTTTGGAATGAAATTTGAAGTAGAAGGTAATTTCTAGATGCAATTAAAAACTTGTCAGAGTGGAGAAGCAGCCACTTTCTGTCTCATTTTAATGGTAAGCACTGTAACAAAGTGGCTCAGCCTGGCATTTCCCTGCCTGCAGCTTGAGCAAGGGCAATCCTAGTGCACTATCTGCTGCAGCTGCATTTCTAATACATTAAGCTCTAATGTTGTTCTCAGAGGAAAAATACCCCAAACTTGTTTTCTATGGTAATTTTTTTAAGGACTTCTTTTTAAACAAGTCCCTGAAGTATCAGTGCCCCTTATTTCAACCATAATCATTTCAAGACATGATCCCTACAGAAAACTGTGGAGTTGGTATGTTTGCAAATTTTCCTTATCCTCCTGTGCTAGTTGTTTGAGGGGTAGTAACTGGAGCATGTAGCTCTCCTTTGAGCATGTCCTCTCAGGCTGCATATTTTCGAACAACTCCTTTGCCTGCTTATCTTTTATATTATTAAGGAATTTGCTGTATGCAAGTAAAGCTTCAACAACAGCCTCGGGGCTTCTTTGGTTTTAGATCAAACCCATTATGCTTTGCTGTTTATGCATCCTCATCCACCACTTCCACTTACCCAATCTACTTCTAGCCCAGGCAGCTCCTGTAATTAGGCCATGGATGGACTTTTTAATTATGATCATCTAGCATCAAAGTTGCATTTCTGTGTTCTCCAGTCTGGTTCTCCCACCTGCATTTCTTAGAACCATTTGCCTCATTTCACGTTAACAAACTTTGGCAGGTGGCATTAAGGGGAGGTCATGATGGGGCTAAGATAACCATTGTATGCTAGTCTCCATGTTTTTATCTTGACATTTCTTCAAAGCAGGACATTTAATAGCTAATCTCTGAGTGTTTTGTCTTGATTTCTTGCAAGGCTGGCCTTTTCAAAGGAGGTGGTGGTGACTAAGCAGAGAAAGCTTATTTTAAAATAATTGTTGGAATTATAGAATTATTGGACTGTGTGTCCCTGGAACCCTCAGCAGCACTGACCATGCTGGGATCATGTCTTAGTTTACATATAGTCTGCAACCTGCAGTGAGATCCTCATAAGACCTTGCCATTGCTGGGGTATTTCCGTGGTTCATGATGCCCTTGGGCTGCAAGCTGTGGCAGACCTTCATGAGTGCTTCCCCAGCTGATGAGGCTGATAGCAGTACAAAGCTGGGATAGGTGCCTTGCAGATCCTGTTTTTGGTTACAAGTGTCAGGATAGAGCTGTCTGATGGCCTGTGGTTCAGCTGGAGGGTTGGGCATGTCCTGTCACTCATCACGAAGCCAATTACTTAGATTGTAAAGAAAAATGTTCAGGGAGAGGACAAAAATCTATAAACTAAAATGAAGACTAACTGTGGGTTAAATCTATGCACAGGAGAAAGGTCACATTAATCCTTTTTTTTTAATAGGAATATTTTAAAAAGCCTCACAACATCAGCTTAACATGGAAAAAATGAAGTCAATATGTCCTAAGTTTGGATGCTAGTGTCTGGTGGGATTTTTGTTTTGTGTGTGTTGTTTTGGTAATGATTGGAAGACTTCTAGTTTTGTGCAGTGCTATGCATTTTATGGCACATTTAAATGTCTATAACATAATTCGTGTTACCATCAGAAGGCATAAATGTCAGCCTATTGGCACATTATAAAGACACAAATGGAATGTAGCCTGGCAGACTGGTGCTGGTTTTGAGGTTTAATAGTACATCTGTATCATTTATCCCAGTGGGAATAACACAGGATGTTGCCTTGTAATTTTTTACTACTGTATAATAAAATGTAACCACAATAAATGGTGTCTAAGCAAGTAATGCAGCGGATTCTGGATTTTGTCCAGTCTGCCTTTAGCACTTAGGTTAGCTTTGCCCCCCTGCCCAAGTTTAGACAACATGCAATTTTGACTGGATACAAATTGAATGTGGATCTCTTTAATGTGTTACGTGCATATCTACAGAGAAAGTGACCCTCCTATGCATTCCACCTCGTAATTGGCTGGTGCTGGCAATGTACTGGTTCATTCGTCTTTAAACTGCTCACATCCTGAGTTGAACTGTCCTTGAAAGGGTCTGTTCTGCATTTTTGCACTTCAAGAATGTTTTTGCTGATCGATTGCTGTCATAGTTTAAAAACAGTTATGTAATTTAAATTTTAAAACATGACNGAGAAAAACACAGAACACGAAACACTCCAGAAACACTGAAAAACCCCAAGAAAACATTAATTCATAACTCTTGCTTTCCCAATTGTCCTCACTGTGATATGGCGTTACGTGCAAGTAGACTTTTGATAAAAACTCGAGCAACGATATTTCATGGAAGTGTTGTCAGACACATGGAAATGGAGAGCAGGGATTCGGTGTGTTTATGTTGGTTGAATTTAACTTACTGTATATTCCCTGCTTAATGCTAACAAAGCATCTCGTGCACCTTTCAGCATTCCTGGAAGGCACTGTGTCCTGCCCAGTGCTGGTCCTTCCATGGCTTCAGTGTCTGGGCTCCTGCATTGCTGCAGACTCTGATTTTTTTATTAAAGCCATGAGAAGTCTGAGAAAGGAATCAGCACCCAGTTGGGCACTTCTGCAGGGGCCTGCAGAAGGGCGCTCTGGTTGCTTTCTAACATCTGTCCCGCAATGTTCCAAGTGAAAAAAAATATGAAAACATTATTCTGCACGTTTGAGAGTACTGCACATTTGTAAAAAGACAATTAACATAGAAATGAGGGAGGCTTTTGATTCATCAAGTAGATTCAACAGACTGTGTCATTTCCTTGATTTTCATTTTAATTAGGATTAATCAGTTTTATCTCCTAAAGTCTTTGCAGAGAATTTACACGAAACAGAAGACTTTGGTCAGCAGTGTGCCAGTGTAATAGCCCCTACTTGAAGAAATCCAGCTGTGGCACGTAGAGCCAGGATTAGATTTGGCAGGACTCCAGGCTCCCCTCTCCTCTCTCATTAAATGCCTTGCTGTTGCAGGGAACTCTCTGGGTCTTCCAGTACCAGATCCTGGGCTTCACATAACTGCCTGGTTGCTTGCTTCGAAAACCACTTGAAACCAGTATTTTGCTTGGGACAAAAAAAATCCCTGGGATGCCAGCTTGAAATAATGGCTGCTTTCTGCTTCAAAGACAGGCACAAAAAGTCTTGCTTAACCCCAGCACCCAGTGGTCCCGACAGCTGGAAGCTAGAGCTGGTTGAGACAGAAATGGAGCTGACCCTTTTCTCCTCAAACTCAATATATTTAACAGAAGCATATGGGTTTGGATGGAGTTTCAGATACGTTAGAAGTGGAGAGTGAGGGAAAGGAGCCAGGTAGTTAGATAGGAAGGAGAGCAGCATGCCAGTGGCCTCGTAAGGGAAGCAGCAAGGTTTAAGTGTGTGTTCCGCATCATGCACAGCAGAAGCATGGCTCCAACATGCCTTAGGTGAGTGCTGCTGTCTTAGTGTGGGGCTGTGTTCCTTTTCTTCTTTTTCTTTCTCAGTTTTTTGCGTATTTTTACCACCGTCTTATCCCACCAAGATAAAAAAAATAAATGAAAAAGTGTTACAAAACCAAATTAATCTTTGTGGTTTAGTTTTTAGATGTATTTCTGAGTGGACAAATTTAATCATGGAAATTGGAGTAATTTGCAAACATGATGAGAATTTTATTATGATTGGTTTTCAATACCTAAAATAGATGTCTTGCTACAAAAAGTTCGATATAACTTGTAAGTGAAAATTTGGCTTCCAGTTTGTTTCTTTAGTGGGGAAGACATAATTGTTCCAAGATACATGAAGTGTAACTGTTTTTGTATTAATTGTAGGAGACTGATACTTCATCCGTGTGGGTCCTGCAACAGTAAATATCAAGTGTATTTAAGCATCTTGTATGCTCTACAGATTTGAAAGCCATTAAGCATATGAACAAGAAGAAAATGGAGACAGAAGGCGAAAAATGCTGAAGGGAAAATCCTAGTGGAAGCTCACAAAGCGTTTTCAAGCTTACAGAAATGACCTGCTCTGTTCCTGTTGCACAGAAGTGTTAAAATGAGAGCAGGCGACCCCTCTCCCTCAAATCATTCATCTGTTATGTCTGTGATGTATTTAGACTGAATCCTTTCCCAGATGCTGTGGATCTGTCGGTTCCAGGGGAAATTAATGGGATTTTACCATTTGCTGTGAGGAAAAGAGGACTGGACTTTCTCCTGCTGTCTTTGGCAGGAAGGAGCAAAGAGCTTTCCTGTCTGCTCTCTTTAAATATTGCATCTTTTTAAGCCTTTTTTGCCATATCACCTAATTTGTGTTACTGCAATATACCATGTTGGAAAATTACAGAGGTTAATGTACAGCACTGTGATACACAACCATAATGGTAGATTCTAATGTTTTTTAAATGGTAAACCAAAGGCATACATAATACGAGTTGTAGTGAATTGCCTGCAGTTCTTGCCAGAGATTAGTTTAGCATTGCTTTTAATATTTTATGCTCTGAAGTTGTTTTCAAAGACTAAAAGCTTCACTTGCTTTGCACGCTTGTGCTTTATTCTGTCCCTGTACAAAGTGCAACAGAACCACTCTCTTCCTGATGAACTGTATGTCAAGAAGTTTTATCAAATTACAGTTATACTGCCTTGGAAAGATTTTTCTGGTAATCAGTGAAAATTATATCAGATTTATGGTGTTGTATCTGGGCCAGGTAGTTAGAAATCTAACCTTTTGTAGTATCACAGATTGCATACTAATGTTTTAAATATCTAAAACACATATGAATGACATAGGAGATTTTTACTTTAAATGTTACTGTAGAGATTTGACAGTACATAATACCATTAAAACAGAAGAGTACAAGATAAAATGATCCATTTGCAATTATAATTATGCATATTGAGATTGACCATTCTTTAAAAAATTGGAAGTGCAAGGTTGAGAAGGGTGCTTGAGCAATCACTCTTCATTGAAGGCATTGATGGAAGAATAAAAAAATTGAAGGGGATCGATTTGTCAGTAATCTGCATGAAAAAGTATAGGAAGCATTTCTTTGGAAGGTGAAGGGAAAGTAACTCTTTCACTGTCGTGGCTAGCTTTGCTTGGAGAGCCACCATAAAAAGACATGATCAAAACCAGAACGGCAGGTAACGCTATGAACTACTTCACCTGCTCCTGACACTTAGTAAATAAAGTATATTAGTTGATCAGCTTAGTATTGGAGCATCAGTATGGCCTCATGCATGCTTCAGAGGACGTGGGTTTTCTTCTAGCTCTGTCAGAGGCCTGCTGTTTGACCTTGAGCAACAATTTTCTCTCAGTGTCTTTCTTTCTGCAATTCCTTGATTGCCTTGTCTTGGAGGATAAGCTCTTCAGGAGAGAGATTTCTTTGCATTGTGTTCTGTGAACAATGAAATCTGAGCCTTGGCAGAGCCTCTAGGGGCATCTCTTCACAGAAATTATAATTGTTAGCTTTAATCACTTTCATCAAAAGAGCTTGGTAATGGAGGATGGCGGTGTGGAGGATCTGGAGAAATCTGTAGGGTGCATGTTAATTAAGTCACTATAGGTGAAAGTTGCTGATTTGGTTTTATTGGGCTGATGCAGAGATGCTAACGCCTGGGAGCAATGCAGTGGTGCTCCATATGGGTTTTCATCTCCAAAAACAAGATGCTGAGTCCTCAGTCCTCTACATCAGTAGAGTCAGAAGTGCGATGCTTGTACGTTTTAGAAAACAAGGCTTTTTCAGAAGGCTGCCTAAAACTTTGTATGCTTTTTTGTGGGTCCCTTTCTTGTGAGCCTTTACAACTGAAGTTGCACTGCTTGGCTTTTTGTAGTGAAGACAGCTACTTGAGAGTGAGCCATCCCATCTGGATGGATTCTCCTCCCAGCCTTTGCTGTTGCCAAACAGAAAGTGTTTATTGTTGCTCTCCTTATTAGCAGCTTCTGGTTTGGGATAGAGGTGCAGAAGCATGCCAGTTTGCAAGTTAATTGCACTTCTTGTGGCATCTAGTGATGCAGAACAGTATGCCCTTGTCCTGTTTGGGTGGGTATGTTTACTCACCATGGCAGAGTATTTAGAAATATTTAGCCACATGAACACCAGCAACCATGTTAGTACGAGTGGGCTGTGCTGAAGTAGCTACATTATTCACTGAGCAGTAATCTTGGCAGGTAGAGCTCCAGGGTAATATTGGATGAAGCAAGGGAGGGAAGCCACTTACTAAATTGTCCAGGCAGAATATGACCAGGCAGGAACTTGAGAAGAAACAACAAATGCTTTTTGAGAAGTACTGTAGGTCTGAGGAGGGAGCAAGTTAGTTGGGTGGTGTGGAAAGCAGTAAAAGATGATCAAAACAAGGTTCTCTTGCTTATGGGGCAGACGCTGTACTGCTGTGAGTACTAGTAGGAGTCAGGGGTAAAGCAATGTCTCTTTCTTTAGTATGCTTATTCTTTCTTTTAGGGCTAATGCCAAATCCCTGTAGTTCCTGCAGTGCACCCACTGCCAGGAAGCACTGACTCTCTAGCAAGTATTTTGCAAGATCTTCGCTCTGCAGGAATCCGTGTATAGTTCCCTTCTTATTTTAATAAGAACAAGAATTCCCCAATCTGCATTTGAAATCTGCATAGAAATAGCATATGGCAGAGGCCAACTCAAGGTTATACATTTGGCATTTGGGAAGGGAAGGCAAGAAAAATTTACCAGTCAGTACACTCACATTATGATAAAATAAAGGTGAGCTGTGAGGAGAGCATGTGCTGAATCCTAAAACAATAGTGAAGAGCCATAAACCACTGTATGTTGTGCTATCTCTAGCCTTTTATGCTCCAAGCAGAAGTAAAATGTGGGGTATCATAAATGAAACAAAGATCTTGTTTTAATTTCATTTAAAAAGCCATTGCAAGTTAATGGGGTAACAAACATTAACTTTTTCAAACTAGGCAAATTACAGTTTCTCTGCTCTACTGCTCCCACCAAATGAGAACTATTCTCCAAAATCATCTTGGAAGCAGGTGGAGGTTTTGCTATAAAACACAAGTGGAGTAGTCTAAACAAATGGCATTTTTCCTAGAAATAAAGTATATGGATGCCCTTATGAGGTGTTGCCTGGTCTGCTCTACACTTGTAAAAGTGTTTTTTCCTACCGAAACTGTATATATTTGATCAAAATCCAAAGTTAAAAATGATTATAGTCTCTACAGTGAAAAATAATAGCTGGTCTTACCCTTTCCTGTAAATTTCTTAGATGATTCAAAACCTGCTTATTGCTTACAGAGGCAATTTTACTGACAGGCAACCTGGAATAGGTCTCTTTTTCTTCCAGAGCTTCTGTACTTGCCTGTTACAGAGAAATCACTCAAAAAGCGGTATGCATGCTAGACTCTTGTTTTAAGTTTTAATTTACTTGTCTAACTTCCAAGGTTACTGAATGCAAGGGATTGCTTCTTCAGTACATAAATAAGATGAATTATGTGTTAGTGACCAATGCTTCAGCCTCCTTCTTTTCATACTCTCAGGGGAGTATCTGCTAAGAAGTGCTTAAAGTTGGGATGCAACTTTCCTTTTTTGACATTGAAGAATAAAGTAAGACCATTCTGGATTAGCTAAAATGTGAATCTGGGACCATTTTTTGGTGTGCAAATTTTTTAAGGTGTAGGATGGTTCAGGGTATGAGACCATGACAAAGGTGAAAGCTGTGGTGCAGCCTCGATTGGGAACCCGCTTCTGCAACTTGGATAACTGGTCCAAGTTTAACTATCGATCCTATTTTAGTCATGCTTTGAAGTTTTTTCATTTTAATACATTTCTTACAAATTAAATCTACAGATTGCAGAAAATGAGCTGGATTTGTAGTTATTGTAGGAAGCCAAATTTAGGCAGGAGGACTCATTGCTGTTTCCTTTGCATGGGTTTTTAATTTTTTTTCTAATTATTTCATTGGGATGGGATGAAATCCTGGAGTCCTGTGCCATCTAGCTTGACTCTGACAAGACTGATTCTCACTAAAATTTCATCTGTACCAATCTCAACTGTGAAGAGCAATTTTTCATGTGTAATTAATCCTAATAAAACAAGCACTTCCAGGAGGCTGATCTGGATCCATCCATTTTGTGGTTTTGTCAATTAATGTTACATTTAGCACCTCACACTATAACTAGAAGAAAATACTGAAGATGTAAAGGGACAGAGAAATTTCAAGTTGCAACTGCTGAGAAACAGGAATTATTATCCTTACAATCATAATTCATTTTACCTTCTTTTCAAACTAGATTTTTCTTTATTATTCTAGTGCAGCAACCTCTAAAAATCCATGATAAATCCTCTAGTATAATAATAGTTTATCCAGATCACATTGGAGTCTGTTATCATGAAGAAATACTCATGTACCTGCATGTATGTTTGATAATTTCTTGTATCTTTAAGTTTTTGAGTTTTTATTATTGGCAATGATAGCATCCACTGATTTTTCATCCAGTCATTCTTGGTTATGTGTTAGTACTGCCTTTCCTTACAGAGATGTGCTTCATAGAAATTCAAAATTCTTACAGGCTTTTCAAAAATTAGGTCTGTTTACCGAAACTAGTTGTTCATTGCTGTATCTTCTGCTGAACATACAGCAGAAAGTTCATGAGTGCCTAATAAGTGCTCGGAGGCAAATATAAATGTTTTTTAATTTTTTTTCTTTCTCTCTTTCTTTACAGAAATGTTGAATACAGTACTCTGCAAAAAATAGCTTGTGGATTTCTAGCACCTGAAGAACAAGAAAAGGTAATTACTGGACGATATAGATTGGCCTCATTTGTTTGCTATGCCAAAATGTTTAGACCTGATCACGTTACATGAGCCTACAGCAGAGTTTCTGCTTATGGGTTCTGTGTATTTTCAGTTATGGAGGTACAGTTGTGTCTTGAGAATATTCCTTTATGTAAAGGGAACAGGGGAACAAAAGCAGCACAGCATGAAAATGCTGAAGCAAATGGTAGGGAAGAGCACACCATGAATTTTTTTGGTGCATGTAGAAACGAAAAGAGTAAAAGAAGGGAAAAAACCTCAAGGTTTGTGTGTGCCAGTGGAAAAAGGGCTGTGGACTTCTATGTATTTGCAAGACTGCCTAGCACAGCCTTGTGTTGAAGAAGGCTGATTGTTCATCAGTGTTAACAGCAGCCTCCTCGTGTTTCAGTGACCTAGTAGCTTGTGGGGTGGTGCACCCTGCTTCAGAGGCTGTGAGCTCCTCTGCTGCCTGCAAGCCTGCCTCTTGCAATCGAGTTTCTTGATCCTCTTGGGTCGTGACATTTTGTTTGGGCAACGCAGCTCGACAGGGCTGTGGCTCAGTTGCTAGTGTTAAACAAAATGCTGTTCATCAAACTTTCATGAGACACTTTGCCGGGGGCTGTGTCTTGAAAGACTCGGCTCCAGAAAGCAGTGAGGAGAGCTGTGCTGCTGCATACTGCTGACGTCTCCTGTATTTTCTTCTACCTTTTTTACAAGGCTGAGAGTCAAGCACCCCTGTGGGGCCTCCTGTGGTTTTGCACTTTCCTCTTTCCTCTCTGGAGACAAGTGATGTAAAAGCTGGACAAAGAGGGCATGGCCATGCTGAATAGTGGTGGTCCTGCTTCAGCTGGTATGTCCTTTCAGCTGTATGGTGATCCAGGAGAGGGATCAGGAACTCAACTCTGCCTTAAAGCCTGTGTAGGGCTTCATTGTTACTGTGGTTAAGTTAGAGGGATTTACATGAGTTGCGCCTTTTGGTAAATTTTTGTCATAATTCATATAATAACTTCAAAGCGAGAAGAGATGTATGTAGATACCACGAGCAAAAGGTAATATATACTACAAAAGTCTGTACACTTGAGTATAGCAAAGCAAGCGTAGTGAGATTTAAAAACATGGGTGTGAAGAGAGAGAGGTAGTAGATGTTGCCAGGGTCAGGAAAGTTTCTGTATGAACACACGATGTGTTCTTACGAGACATTACATTTCATTGCTTGGGTTTGAAAAATGCTTGTGAGTGACATCTTGTGTTCACTACATCTGCAGTGCCATTCTGCTGATAATTAACACGTGCATCTTAGAGGTAGTATGAAGCAAGATGACAAGTGCAAACAAATCATAGGGTGGAACTATCCTGCCTTCTTCATGTACTAGCATTAAAATTTAGTGAAAGTCCATGTTCCCACCCTACAAATGCAAGTGTTATCTTAAGAAACATGTTGTAAAGCACCGAAAAGGCCTAAACTTGCAACTTGTGTGGAACCTTCTGTATTTTTTTTGTGGTGCTCTCTGCATGCTTCAGTTTAATGCAAAATTATGACAGGAGGGGAAAAAATAGCAGAGGTAGAAGCTCTCAGAGCAAATAAATGCTCGATCAAAGTGCATTAAAGTTTTAGAGAACCACATTCTCTTGTAGTTTGGGCTCACAGTGTTGTGAACTACCTTCCACATGTTGATAAATGGGATTCGTTTTGTTGGATGCTTCCTTTCGGATTTACAGTGCCATTTGAAACTCTATAAAGCTTTCTGTCACCATCACTAGCTGTGGTGACTGTCATCACTGCTGTGAGACATGTCATGTTTGGGCATTTAACATGTATGGGAGATGTAGGATAACTTTACTGGGGAGTCAGACAATTCAATGCTCTGGATAGAAGTCAGTTTATCCTTGTCAACAAGAAAGACTGAAAAATCAGATTTCTTTAAAAATGAAGGGGAATAATGGAAAGATGGTTTATATCTTTCTTTCTCTCAGGATCTTGCAGATTACAGTACAACATGATGTGTTGGCAAAGAGGAAGACTGCCACACTATTGAGTTTCACTGGTATTTCACTGCTGTTTTATAAGAAGGTGAAATATTAGCCTAAGTTATCTGTGCAATTTAAGATTATCTCTACAAATTCAGTCATTTATGTTTATTTATGCTTTTGGTACAGTTGTAAAGAGATTTTAAAAAAACCCCCAGTATTTCTTTTTGCAAGTGAGATTAAAAATATCCCCAGATTCATCATGGCTATGTGCTTTACAAAGCCTTGAAACACAACTACCTGTGCTTTTTCAGTGTGGCTCAAACATGAGAATTATTCCCACCAGTTTTCCTAATAGCTATAGATACCGTTTTAAAGTTTAAGCATAAGCAATACTGTAAGTAGATAAAGATATACATGTGGCAAAAACAAGGCCACTTATGTTGTTGTATTTGATCTTCTGTTCTCTGAGGTGAGGTTGCACACAATTTTTTTTTCATCCCATGAACGGGATCCCACAGAGTCATTTAGCTCTGTCAACTGTATGAGCAGAACAACCACAAGCTCTTTTATTCCTACGTACTGCAGTGGTGCCCTTTCATTTGGTAGTGTGGCACTAGGTTGCAGTGGCTGTGCTGGGGATGTATCAGATGTTTTTCATTATATTGAGGAGACCGTAGCTGCTCTGGGCATGAGCCAGACCCTAGGAAAGACTTTGCCCCATCTTATGGGAGAAGTGACCTCGATGGAGGTGTTCACCCCTAAGCAGTGGGGGCTTTTTGCAGATGGAGTAGGTTTCATGCTGTGCTGCTGTTGGCATCAGTGAGTGGGGTCCAGTGCTTCAGAAATTGAGACCACGCTGTTATTCCCTGCATGACCAGGCTGACGGAAGAGATCCCAAGGCTCAAGGGCATGAGAAGCACTCTCTTCTTTTGTTCTCGGTGTCTTTTTTTTTTTTTTTAACTGGCTGGCCATGACATTAAGATTTCTAATTAATTTAGAAACCACAGGCAGTTGAAGAGAGTGAGCAATGTAATAACTGGGCCATGGGGCAGAGTAAAAGCACATCAATTATTCAGGCAGTCGCTGCAGCTTATTCCCTTCCCGGAGCTGGGCTGGCTGTCAGTGTGTGTCAGCGATGCCGCTAATGCCCTTCAGAATTTACATGCATAAATAGTGGCCTTTTAAAATCTGCATGAGGACGACTTTAGTGTTTCCAACGATAGCTGCCAGCAGCATGCTCTGCCTGGCTAGCACCAGGGGCTTCAACCAGTATTTTGGGTGCCTAGTTGAAAACTGGGACATTGGCAGATGCATCTACTGAAGTCTCTGCTGTGGAGAAGTTGTTCCTCAAAGAGGTTGAGGGCAGTCTGAGCCATAGGAAGAAAGAAACAGCCCTGCTCTAAAATGCTAGTGGTTTCTGAAAAGGTTTCACTTGTCTGGGCAAGTGAAGTCCAGCGTCTTTTAGAATGCATCAGCCCCTCCTGCTATTTTTGTGATGTCCCTGAAGCATGCAGTGCAAGGATGCCATGGATGCCAGCAGGGCTGGACCCACTGCTGTTGCTCTACTGGGATGAGGGGCAGGAAGCATCCCCCTCCTTCGCAGTGCTCTCTGGCTATTGCACGTCCTGTGCTTTGACTTAGCAGTTGGAAAGTTTTAAATTGAGGAAGCTTTTCTCACTGCCAAGAACTAGATTCATGGGACTATGGTGATTGCCTTACATGGGTGCACCACGATGTCTCACGTTTGGGATGCCACAGGGAGCAACACTAATTTCTGCATTGAACCAGCAAGGGAACTGAAAACTGGGGGACCTGTTGGATTTTTCTGCTGTGGACTGCAAGCAGATGACAAAGCCTTATTTTTCTGTCTGGTTGGCATGGTTATCCCTACTGCTGGAGGCAGCTACCTTGCTTTTTACAAAGTGAACTAATTTGTGAAGGCAAGGAAATAAAATGAGCCGTGCTAATTATGTGTTGTGCCGGTGAAATGACCAGCTTGGGTTTGGAAAATGCTGTCTGTAATTAATGGTGAAAGGCTTTTTCTCTCATCTGTGTAGCCATTATGAATCACTTCTCCCCACGGAAACTTTTAAATCTGTCTCACTGGGGAGCCAGTGAAGGAACAGGTAAAATGGATTTGCTTTAATAGCTGCAGTTGTAACTTAAACACTTGAAATGATATTAAGCATCTTTCTCCATTAGCGTTTCATGTTGATCCTGATGATATAACAGCAGAGGCTAAGACAGGATCAACGTTCATTAAATGGAAGAAACTAAACTCTGTAGACAAATGCTTTGGCTAAATGGGGCCTTCATTGCACTGAGAACAAGAATGCAATTAGCTGAAATATTTGTTTACAAAATCTAATTCCTGGGGAGTATCTTCTCAGATTGCTGCTTACATCTCTTGGGCTGGTTTTGTTGCCAAGGCTTGCAGGTTGACAAATTTTGCAAAGCTTGATTGTAGCAACAGATATAACAGATGGGTCAAACTTTGCATGGTAAAGCCGAACCCAAGTGAAGAGTTGGAGCTAAGCTGCAGGTGTGCCAGCGTTTATTTGTGCATTCCTCACGTCTCTTTTACAGTTTGCAGTTAAGTGCAATTAATAATAATTATTAGATGTTCCAGATATTAAACAGTTCAGGTTGAAGAGAAGCTTGAAATTGTACAGCACTGAGTGCTGTTACTGCTATCCTCCTGGAGCCTAGATCAGGGGAATTACAAGTGGGTTTCAGGTGGGTGAGGATGCATCTTTGCCAGGACACCTGCGTGAAGAGTCTTGTTTTCCTGGTTGGTTGAGAAACAGGGGCAGCCTCAGAAGGTGGTTTTACCCATCTGCAATGCAAGTTGTGCTGTGGAAGTGCTCCTTCGCTCTGGTTTACAGAAACAGCCACTGGGAAATGTAACGGCAGCCATCCAGATATTAGAGTTGATTTTGTCACTGCATAGGGTTTGTGGAGTGTGAAGGGCCAGGCATTTTGAGCCTGTGTTGATACCAACAAAACAGCACGTACTGATTTTAAGCATGTAATAAAACATTGTGTTGCATGCTTGGATATGGTGCAGCAGTATTTGTTAGCACTTTTTTTTCTTTTTTTTAGTCTGAGTGGTGACTTTGCTTTCTTTACAGTTATTTCTTGTGGCTTCCTTGCAATTCAGTAGTGTCTGCACTTACTTGTTGTGTGACTCTGGGCAAGTAAGCATTTTGGTGACACCTCATGTACCTGGTGGCAAACATGAAACCATTACCAGAATAATACATATTCTTTTCCATTTGCTGAATACAGGATATTAATAAGAGAGTCAGAATAATCTGTTTGGTGGTTTACAGTCATGTTAAATGGTGGGGAATGGACTAATGAAGACCATGGTATTGATGGATAAGGGCTACAATTTACCAACCCTGCAGTAATTGAAACACAACAAAGTTGCTTTAGCGTAGTCCACAGATGGGGAGGCAGTGTGCAGGTATGTCCACATATGTTGTACTGGGTAGGGCAGCAAAGTGAGGGGGTGAGCTCTGGACCTCTGTGGGAGTTTGGAATGGGATGGAACTTCTGCAGAGGTTCCTTACATGATTGCAAGAGGTAAAGTCTCAAAGTCTTTCGGATGTCTTAGCTGTGATTTGTTAATGAGCTCATTGCAGTGTTGTGGGTCTTGCTGCCTTCTCCTGTGTAAATGGTGCTCCCCAGCAGCAATTCTCCTTCAGGCAGCGAAAAGGGAATTGGAGTAGTCGATGCAGGGGCTTGCTCCTTGAGAGTCACTGCTCAGGAGATCCCTTGGGATTCTAGGCTAATACAGCATTTAAAACACTGCTTTTTCAATGTCAGCATTGGAAATGACAAATGCTTTCCTTAATTTGAGAGAAGTGTGCCTGATATTGCATGCTTATGTATGCCTGAGAGTCTATTCTCAAGGCAGTACATGGGCCTATCTCCTATGAAAGCTAATTGCACTATTAGGAGAAGATCCCGCTAACTTAATAAGATACATTTATTTGTGTCTTAGAGGATTTTTTTGCTGAGGTGAAAGAAATCTTGAATGGTGCCAAATTTTATTGGAAGTATATTGTTCTTTGCTGTCCATTCCTCTCTCCCCATGTCAAAACTGTTCTGGAAATTGAAAATATTTCATAAGATTAATGCACCCCAATGTAATTGAAGGCAGACAGCACTTAAGAGTGCTGTAGGGGGATTCATCGTGCAGATGACTTGAGGCTGAATTTTTTTCCTGTGGGACAGTAGTCAGTAGGAAGCAGCATTGCTGATAGGGCTGTATACATTACAGGTATAGAAAACTCGGATGAACAGAAGGAATTGTGGCCAAGGTATCAATCACTCTTTGACCCTGCTCTGATGTGACTTTAACACTACCCCAGATGCTGTCAAGATTGTGGGGTAGATGGGTGAATTTATTGCCTGGGCCTGCCTTGGGATGGAGGACAGGACTTGGGGCCAGGGTGCTGCATCTACCTCTTCCCCAGCAACCCCCTCCTCTTGGCATCCCACAATGCAGATCATCTTTGCCTTCTCTGCACTTCCACAGACAGTTACAATGAGCTGGGCCTTGAGATTTGAATGATTTGAATAAAGTCTAATTTAGACAAAAGTTTTAAGAGCTCTCTCCCCTCCCTCTCATGCAAAATAAATTGGAGAGTCTAAATGTACTGTATCTGACTTGGAGGCATTTCCCTGTGGTTTTTTGCTTTGCGTTTGTTGGTGGGCTGTGTTTGCTTTCACACAAACTGATTAATTTGAACACGATGATTTGTTTCACAGAAGTTGTTTGCTTAAGAATGAAAGCAAAATTAAGGGGTTTTCATGGGGTAGAAACTTTATTTCCACAGACTTCCTCAGATCTCAGTTGCACTCCCTGCAAAGTTTGTACAGATTCAGATAAAGTGGCCCTTGGCCAAACTGGGAAGATGCAACCTGCCAAGTAGCTGTAGGGAGAGCAAGAGGATAGATTAAATTACAGGGAGCTTTTGAAAAATTCAGAATCTCCTGTGGAAGCAAAACGATGGACCTTGTAAAAAATGTAAGATGATCTGATTCTACTTCTTAATTTCCAAAAATAAGAACAAAATTGGAACAATCAATCCAATTTTATTAAAATATGAAGATATGCTAAGTACAGCATTAGATATGTATTTTTTCCACTATAAATACACCCCCAAGGAACCATTCTATTTTTAAGATGAACTTGGTATTATCATAATGTAAAAGAAGTCTATAATTTATAATTCCAATTGGAGGTGAAGGAATTTAACATGTCAACTTTTCTATTCATTACTCCAGCAGTCAAGACTAACAGGATGTTCCTTCACCTTCACTGTCAATCATTTAGATAGACCAATTATGGATTCAGTTCAAAAATATATGTATCAAAAGAGAAAATGCAGCAGAAGAAGGTTCAACATACTAATTTTTTTTTTCCCCCAAAAAAAGCCCGTCTGTAAGAGTACGTTTAGTCCTGTGCTGTATGAGCTTCATGGCCAAAATTCCCCAGCTATTCTGGTCTTTGTGGAGGTGCCTTATCAAATAAGTTGAGAAGTGGTTTTCCAGTGTTTGTGTTTTGGAAAAGAGCTGGTGACAGCTGACAGTCCCTTTTTGTACCATTTAGAAACACTCACTGCCTGAGGGGAAAAAAAGAAATTCTTTGGGGGGAAAAAGAGGAAAAGGGTGGAGGTGAAAGATAAAGTCCTAAATTGGTATTTAGGTGTGCACAAAGCTACTCATGGATACTAAAATAAAAGGAAAAAAAAAAAAAAGCAGATTCTGGCTGGGTTGAGATCTCTATTAATTTTAAGCATTAGTTTTCTGAGTTTTGAGCCTTAAGGTCTCCAGTGCAGTACTTCTTTAGTGCTCAATTTAGAGGGGACTGCTTCCTTTTAAGATGGAGGACATAATTGCATTGACCTCTGTTCTGCCAGTACTAAATATTCAATGTGCTCCAAAATAATTCCACAGACATGGAACTGCAAAATCAGATTCCTTACTGAGATGCATAAATATAGTCACAGGTCTAGTAATCTTGTTTTAAAGCAGCAGCATTCCTTTGGGGTAAGTTTATTATGGCAAAATATACATGGCCAAACTTAAATATAGTTAACCTAATATGATCAGACTGATTTGGAGCAGAGGTAGGTCAACACTGAGTGCTTTTGAAAATTTCGTCCTGACTCTCTAGAGATTAGACCTATGAGTGCAGAGCATCAGCCTAAGTCATGCTGAAGAGGCAGAAGGGATGCTTCTCCATGGAGAATGCTTCATTTGGAAAGTTGGAACATAAAGCAGACTGGGTTAAGAGAGATCTGCAGCCAGATGGAAAATATATCCAACTTTGCCCAAGGCACAAGGCTTGGAAGTTAACCCACTTGGTTGTATCTATGACTCTCTGCTACTGGCAAAGTGTGTATAAGGGCAGCTTCCCTTGTTTTGGGTGGGTAGGGGCATCTTCTTCTCTCGTGTTGTGCTCAGTACTACTGCACCAAGGGAGTACAGATGAAAAAAAGTTGCTTGCTCTGGTTTTCTCTTCGGTTTTACCTTTTTTTTTAAAAAAACCCCAGCTTTCTTGCAAAGACAGTGTCCTTAGGATTTGTAGCATTTGCTGGAATCTGAGCATGGATGCATGCTTTTGGTGTAATATTTTCACTGTAATACTTAAAGGCCCAGTCCTACTTTAGACATTTGAGTGAGTAGAGTCTTGCTGTTGCATGTGGGAAGAGACTTGAGGGCTGTCCTCTTGTGTCTCTGTGAATAGTGCATGTGACTAATTTAGCTGAGTTGAAAACATAAGGTTTACTAAGGCTGTGGAAGGAGTATCTACACCCTTTGCATGCATGACATCCTACTGAAATAAATGGAGTTGGTTTTTTTTGAAATAAGCCTGGATTTGGCTCCTAGATCACGTGGATGTGATAAGAGATTTGACCAGATCCAAGTCACGTAATATTGGTCCCTTTGCAACGAGATGGCTCATTCTAATACCTCATCCTCAGATATTACGCATTGATAGTGCTTCATCCTGCACATGTCCTGCTGATGGAGGTGCTTCTCCCATCAGCCATGGTGTCCTGACATGAGATGTGTGCAGTCTGCTGGTGCTTCCCCTCCTCTGAGTGCCAGCTGTTTTACTGCAAGCCCCCAGAAGAAGACTTTGTCCTCAGTCTTTATAATATTTAGTCACTTTGTCTCTTGTTGTAACTATTGCAGTTTATTCTGAAGTGACAGACTGATGTGACGAAACTTTTTCTCTGTCTAGTGCCTTTTGTAAAAGCACACGTATGCTTTATGTATAACGTGTGTGACTTTAACCTCATGGGTTGCTTTCCACGATGAAATTTTACACAGGAACACACATATCCAAGTAAGTGGATCTAAACCTACTGAGGCTAACCCTTTCAGTCTGACTTTTGTGGTTCCGTATTATATGGACCCTGCAAAAGACTGGAAAGACGTTTTGTCAGTGACAGATGTCAGCCTAGGCCTGACATCATATATAAGGAAAAAATGCTCAAGACAGAGGATAGGAAAGAAGCAGCACATTGAGTAAACAGATGGGGTGGGCCAACATTAAGGGGAGGATGGTTATCGTAAGTGTAATGTGCAGAAGTCACAGTACATCAGCTGGCTAATCAGTGCTGAATGATTTGTAGGCATCTCAGCAGAGGTGAGTTTTAAGGAGGTTTGAAGGAGAACAGTGTTGTGGCTCTGCAGATTTGTACTCTTCACCTGCAGAAGAGGGAAGCTGTGAAAAAGCCTGAGGGTTATTACTTCACTGCTTCTTTTCTGCATATATTCTTCTTTTTCCACATTATTTTTCTTATGTACTTTTTATTTTTTTTTAATTCTTTTTTTTTCTCTACATTCGCTACAGAGTCTCTCTAATGAGACAGGGTGATTGTTGGCCCAGATGCTGCACTGCAAATGCCATTTTTCAAACCAGCTGAGAATCTGGCCTGATATTTAGCAGTCGCTTAGTACTTTCATCTTCAAAGTACTGTGCAAACATTAATTAATTCTGCTGGGGAGCACACAAGAAGGGGCTGCTGGAATAGTTATGCAAACTGCAAAGCCAGGAGAGATGGCAAGGACGGTATTGCTGGGCTTGGGAGGTCTATTCTTGCATGCATAATTCAGCAAAGGACCTCACAACAAGTGATTTCATGGGAGAAAAACCTCTTTTAGGTGGTTTAATACTGAGTGGTTGCTTGGTGTTTTCAGTGGAAGAATACTGCTGCTGCCCTGCTTGGGTAGATGGGCAGCCTGGGGTTTCTGTTTTTACATCTCTCCCTGGAAATGGGTTAAAGTTTGCAAAGAAACTTACCTCAACAGCCAGGCAAATGCTTTGTGGGTACTCACTGCTGAGACAGAGAGAGGCCATGCAGAAATCAGGGCTGTAGCTGCATGCTTTTCACTTGGAAGATGAATAAACCACTTGCAGCACATGCAGATTTGGAGATGCACAGCGCTCTGCTCCACGCTTGTGGCTCTTTGCATGTGCAGAGCCATTTTGCCCATGCAGACATTGACTTCAGCAAGAGTGAAAAAAACCTCCAAAAAGCTCCAAAAAGGACTGTGAGAAACCCTTTCATCTTCCTTTAAGGACAGCATCAGCAGCTTTTGGCGTGGGCTGCAAGAGCCTGCACTGGAGAGGATGAGGAGTGCTCATCCCATGCTGTTGGCTCTGTACAGGCAGGACAGCAGCAGCTAAGGAGCAGCAGCAGCATTTAAAGCTGGCATGATCCCCAGCCTCTCCCAGCTGCACACCTAACACGCTCTGGCATGAGGCAATAAACACTGCCCGTGCTTTGAGACTTCACTGGAGCACCACTTTTGAGAGAAGACACAACTGCAGACACTGAATCCACTCAACCAGTCATTATATTGAAAGGAGCTTTTAAAATATCATGCCTACTGATGCTGAATTATTAGCAGTGAGCCACGTGAGCTGTATATGACTTGCCTAATGCTGTGTCAATCAATTCTGGTCTGAAACAAGCATCTAGGGGCCAGGAGGTATGCAACTTTTGGGTATGAGGAGACTAAGTTGGAGTGGGAGCACTGATTAACAGAACAGAAAGGGAAGGCAGAGGGATACTTCATGCCAGAAATTAACATGGCTGTAAACAGATTTTGCTCATTGGAAGTCTCAGGGATGGGATGTGAATCTGTGCTTTCATCTGAAAGCTGGAGGCAAGAGGTGTCTTCATATTGAGTGGAAACAGGTCTGAACAAAAGAGAGATTCAGGATGGGAGCTGGGTTTTGGCTTGACTTTGCTGACCTTGCTTAGGTGGAGTTGGAGGTGAAGCGTTAAACTTCTTGCACAATTAATTTAATAGCACTTAATGCAATGACAATTTTAGAAGCTGTTTATATGTATTCGGAAAAAGTATGTTTCTTTTACCTTCGGCAAAATAAATAGATAAAATGTTCCTGATGACAGTTTTGTATTCATTAAGATCCATGAATACCTACTGATAGTTTTCTGAATTTATTGTTCAAGTCGGTGAGTTAAGGAGTCAATGAAAGAGAGATCACGACCGAGACAGCTACTTTTCCATAGACCATGTACATGGTCTATGCATTTAAGACAGTAAAATTACATCTCAAACTGCACACTTTTAATTTCCCGCTCTTCCTAAGACTTCAATAGATTAGCTCAGAAATATTTCTTTTTAATGTCGAGATATTACCATGCCTAGGTTTACATGAAAGGCAAAGCTGGATCTCTTGAGGCTCGAAAGCTGTAATCAGAGATGTTTATATGAAATTTTAGTGTTCCATCATATCTTATCATCTTGGGAGTGAAAAAATAAACTTAATGAACCTAGATCAGACAGATTTGTGATGAAACCCCAAAGAAGAGAGAGGATTTGCAAGTAGCTGTGATTTTGCTGTGTGATTTTAATTTTATGGGCCCCTGTTGTTCAACATTTTCTTGAGAGTAACTAAAAGTTACATTAAATATTAAACAAACGGTGTGATGATTCATAAAGAGGGTCATGAGCTCCATATGTGAGTTAGAAATTTAATCTCCAGCTGGTTTCACTATAATCCATGTCATATGTCCAAGATCAGAGAACTCCAGTGTCTTCGAATAATTAGTTAGTGATCAAAACAGAAAAAAAAAATCCATTGAAACAATTTTCTCTTAGAAAAGACTGTTTCTTCAAAACAAAATTGCTTGTTAAAGCTCATTAATTTTAATGGCATTTTCTTTTGAATGGAAGTAAGACAAAAATTATTTGGAAAATGTCAGTATGTTGTCTTGATAGTTGAAGAATTTATAGTATTTTTTTTGTGTAAAATGTCTTGCATTTAGAATTGTAACTCTTACTCCATGTTAATAGTAAGAGGGAAGTGAGACTGCTTTTCATCAAATGTAACTTACTTTAATTAACCTAAAATAACTTTCTTGCTTGAATGCTGTTTCACCAAAAAGGAAAACTTGATTAGTTTTTTTCTGATATCTATATATAATTTTAATACTGATTTGGGTTAGGGAAAAAGAATTAAAATCTCCAAGTCTTTTATTTGGATTAGGAAATTAATTTTTCCCCTACTTCCCCCTGGAGCCCTGGAAAAATACATGTCAGCCTTTCATCATCGAGACAAATATGCTGAGGTTTTTCCCAGGCCCTGCAGAGGTTGCATCCTCCTTTGCATGACAATTATGAGGTGATGCTGGCGCATACATGTGAATGAAAAACTTGCCCCTCCATTATAGCAGCTGAACGAATACACATGCAGACACAGGCACACACACAAAAGACCAGTGCTCATCCACAGTTTCCCAAGAGGCTTTTCCATGTCACAGGTGACGTTCAGCCTGCACACAGATGCATGTATGGGGTTTACATGTTGTCTCAGTTACATCTTCACTTTGAGCTATAAAAGGTGTCTTTTGGGGGGGCATTTGGAGGTTAAATTTTGAATCTAAAATACCGTGGAGGCAATGGAAGTGCAGGTCCTGTTCTGGAGGGGTAGGTTGCTTCATGACTAGCTCTCTGAAGAGAGTTGCTGTTGCATTTACTTGGTCATCTTATAAAGTCAGTCATAGCACATGCTTGAATTTAAGAAGCGGGCATATGGATGCACGCAGAATTCAAGTTTTAATGCCTATGGTATCTATAGACCCCTGAAAGTGCAACTATACTTAATTTCTTATGGAGAAGGGCTGGTTCTCTTGATGTGTGGCTTCGGTCTTACCTCTTTGCTCAGAAAGAAGTAGGGTATGATGCTTCCCTTCCTGTACCACAGTGATAGAATCTGGGAATTATGGGAGAGCTGATGGGATTTTTGGGGTTACTGATCTGGTCTGTCTTCCAGGGCAGGACAACCAGTTTTGTGGTGACTTTTGTGGTGACTTTTTTTTAGTGGTGGCCAGTTTAGTGGTGACTTTGTATAGCTGTTGTCTTAAAAACCTCCAAGGTTTTAGGTAGCACTATCTCTCTTATGATCTGTCAATACCCAGGGCATCAAATGCTTATTTTCTAATTCTTCTCTTATTTTAATGAGAGAAATGTGTAAACATGAATAAATTTAAGGCAAGGAAAAGTAAGCTAGATTTAAAAAAATAAAAAATTAACATCTACTTAACTGTGTTAAAAACATGCAATAGGGAAGCGTGCAAATGGTTACGCAAGCAGAAGTTTGGTATCTAATTGTAAATTAGATAGACAGCTGCAGGGTATCGATAGACATATGGCAGGAATGTAAATAGTTTGCTCGCACTTTGGTGACATCCTGGAAAGCTGTGTGTAAACTTTCTGAAGTGAAGAGAGAAAAGACGATTTCCTGGAAAAGAGGGTTTTTGAGAGAAATAATTGCTAATAAATAATCTGCATCCCTCTGGAAGGCGAAAGTTTTATTTTGGCACTTGCTGAAAAAGCAGCCTCTCATCAGACTGCATTTTCTCGTTTGGCTGACGGGCACCAAGCACGCTGGAGAAGGCGCCAGTTGCATTGTGAAGTTGGAACCGTCACAGATCAGAGCTAGCTCCTCCATGGGACCTGCCTGATGATTTCAGCGTAACCTCCTGGCAGATGCTTTGTGTCTGCCAGGATTTAAGGAAGATGACAAAGAGAAGGGTAAACAGTTGAGTAATTCAAGAGGGGGTATAAGATTCCAGAATGCAAATTCATGTATCAGTGGCCAAAACTCCTTGGTCTTCCACCAAACTGAATGCAAGACTTGCTGGTGTACCAGCTGTAGGGGTTGCTGCTGCTTATAGCGACCTTTAAAATAATATCCTAGTGGAATGCAATACTGTGAGGCTCTAGTTTGGGCTTATTTTGCAAGCCAGCAAAGCTGTCTAAATATTTAATGCTCTTTCATTAATAGCTGGCCATCATACATTTTACTTTGCATTTGGTGATACTGTTGAGGCCATAAAGATTCCCAGTCTAGTCATAGCTAGTGTTGGCTCTCGTATTATCTAAAAGACATAGCAAGAGTAAATCTTGAACAGTATGCTTGGTTTCTGAATGGATGTCTAGTGACTGAGTTCTTAAATAATACTTATGAAGTTTGCAGTGGGCCAAATTTTGGCCCTTTTGAGGTCAACAGTAGCTATTCCAGTTTACTTTGCTGGGTTCATGCATCTACCTTGGGGACAGATTTCAGTCCCATAGCTTGTTAACTGTAATTTTAGTCAAAGGGCCAGACTTACTTAGCAGTTTTTTTAAATTTTCTTTTAAGACAATTTCTGAAGGATGTAAAGAAGCTTTCATGGAGTCGAAGCAGTGAAAGGAGAGCGAGGAAAATCAAAGAAATTCAGACATCAGTAATGTTTCAAAAGTACATTTCACAAGGGAGTTTTCCTTAACTATCCTTCAAAGATGACATGACGGAGAATTCAGTTATTAATCAATGGTGCTATCTCTCTGTTGGGTTCAAGAACACTTTTTAAAATGAAGATTAACATCTGGGTCAGTCTACAAAGAACTTTTAGAATTGTAAAACTTTAAGTAACCACAAATTACTTAAAGTGTGTGGAGGATTAATATGAAAAATAATTCCAAGTATTGTTCTTAAGAGGTGAGCTTAGCTTGTGTAGTTGTAACAGTTATGTCATTGGTATATCCTTACTAAATAATTGCAAACATATAGCACAAATCAGTCCCTGGAATCAGTGGACGTACAAATACACTGCAGGGAGTTTTATTACAGCAGAGCTTGAGAATTGAAAAACCAGTTTTCCACAGAAGAATTACTTTCATATGATCTGAGTGCCATGATTTGGTTTATTTGAAACACTGTAAGTCAAGATGTTTGTTGATGTTCCTAGCAGGCCACTGTAGTTCTACATTTATTTATAAAGGTCTAATTTAGAATAGAAATTATTCCCAGTGTATGTAAATAAGAAACTGGAATATTTCTTGTGTGTGTGTATTTAACTGGAAAATTGTCCACTTATGATGTGGGAAGGAGTGGTTCTTAGAGCATTGCTTTTCAAAAGTTACTGTGAGAGATGAGATGAGAGCTCTATTTTTCTCCTTTATTGCAGCACATTCCTGATTTGGTTTGCAGCAAGCAGAGGACCTTGCAGTCAGTCCTGGCTGTAACACTGTGGATGTTTTCTTCCCATGACTGGACTTTGGTATTTCAGTAGCCCCCAACTGCTTTCTCAAAACACTTCTGTAGTGGTGTTTCACTTAAAAACAAGAGTAAGTTATGTCCCTGTTAGCTGTGGTGGCATTTTGGCATTTTAGTGGCAGGTCATTGGCATTTTAATGACTCTGCAAGCTCAGTTCTGTTTCAAATGACTCATGGTGAAAATTTTATCACATCCATGTTTGAAATATAGAAGGTACCTATGGAAGAGGTACCTGGTAGCACTGGGTGTTGAGTGTCAAAACCTTAGTGTATTTTAGTGTTGGATGTTGTGGGCTAAATAGGTCAATGTTTGTGAATAAAAAGTCTTTTCTTCTGGAAAGACTGGTAAGTATTTATGTTGGTGGTTTTGTCTGGGAAGGTAAGGTTAAACTTCGGATAGGTAAAAGAAGCCTGATGCTTTCTTTCAGTCTTTGGAAGACATAAGTAACTGTAATATGTTTTTTTTCTTACTATGTGATTTTGCACTCGCTTGGCTAAATTGGGTGCAGCAAGTGCTAAATCAGGCCTTCAAAGAATGCCTAGGAACCAATTCCTAAAATACTAAAACTTATTTTTCACCTTCTGCAGAGGGATAGAACGTTAATTCTTTTTATCTTCCATGGGCTTCCCTGTAGTGAGATTTTCCCAAATTCTCGGTCTCATTTTCAATCTATGTGGATATTTGGGCCACTACCTCCTCTCTTCTCCTCTCCCATCCTTAACTTTCTTCAAATCTGTTTCCTCCTTGAATCCCAGGTGTGACTGATAGGCAGCTCTGTGAAAAAAATGAAGATTTCCTTTGAGCAAAAGTGCTGCTGATTGTTACTTGCCTGCTTTAAAGCCCTCAGAGGTATTTTTCAGTGCTTCAGCTAATACATGATCATTATATTCTTCTTCTGGTTTTCTGTTTCTCTGTCTTTCTAGTCTGAGTCCATTTGAGCTGTGTCTAATGGCGCTGGGCCAGCCCAGGAGCCAGTAGGTCCCGTATTCCCTTGGGAGGGTTCCCTGGCCCCGGTAGGGAAGGTGCACTTTGATTGTGGGGTGAAATCTCTCTTCTGGGAGATGCCATTTGTGCTGCAACTCCAGCCATGTTCCTGCTGTAAGGTTTATGAGCAGAAATTGTTTTCCAGTAGTGGATAAGTAGAAAGAGAAGGGGGTTTGGCTGCTGCAGAAAATGTCAACTTTTTGGGGGGGGGAGGGGAGTGGGAAAAACGAAAAAGGAAAGACCACTTCTAGTATAGACTGTGCAGAAGAGTTTAACATTGACCCTGCAAGGTTGGCTCACTCATCCTCAGCTGAGTGGTCCTTCCCAACTACTGCATGACTTTTCCACAGCCAGCTGAGCTCCCTGCCTGCCTGCTTTCTCTGGATGCTTTGTACTTGTGTGACTTCCTTGCTTCCCGGTGGTAGATGAGCAAAGAGATGTTTAATCAAGGGAGCATGGACTAAAGGAGCAAATGGAACATTTCAATGCTGCCAGAAGGACTGTAGTGGACAAATTGATGGAAAATTGTTTCCAAGATAGTTTTGTTTTCTGTCCCTTTGAAATAATTAATTTAGGTGTCCTGGTGGGAATTTTTTTTTTTTATGCATAATACTTTTTCTTCTTGGAGTTTTGATTTAATATTAAAATATGTGAAGCTTTTCCAGCTAGCTCAATTTTTCCCTTCTGGAAAATATGATATAGAGAGAAAGACAAAGTCAGATGGTTTGTCTTGTGTTTTTGAAGACTGGAAGCATCATTTCTATCGAGAAAATTTAAGGATGTAAAACTTCTTCATAAGAGCTTATAGCATTCAGAAGCTCCCATTATTCTTACTGTAAGTGGCACATTCTGAAAAACTAGCCCTGAGTGGAGAAGCTGAGAACTTGTCTTGAGTAATACACTAATCTGCTGAGAGAGGGAAAAAACCCACCAAAACAATTAGAAAATAGCTCCATCCACACTCCGCAGCGCCAGTTCCTGCTGGCTGGTTGTCTTGATTAACATATTCTGGATTAGTATAACCAAAGTTTGCATATAAATTGCATGTTTACTAATGTATATTTTTATTTTTCATTGTCTTGGCTTGATAGAGGCTTAACCCTCTGGGCTTGCCATGTTTCACTCTCTTACGTATTGAAGAAAGCTCAAAAGTATTTCCTATACTTATTCTCCATTTTAAAATGAAAATGTTACACACTGAAGTTGAGCAGCTCAGTCTTCTTTAATGCAATATGCAGTTTGCCCTCAGATCACTTGCTCCTGCTATAATTTATACATGAATCATGAATTATGTTTGGATTCTCAGGAAGCAGAAATAAATTGGGTAGAGCCACATCCAATTATGTAATGAATTCCTCACGGTAAAATTTACGTCTGGGATGTTGCAAAGTGGAACACTGAGAAGAGATTTCCAAAAGATTTGTTGCAATATCTCCTGATAAAAATGAACCTCTGTCCATTTTAGGTGTAGAAGAGCCATTTTGATTCAAACAAAAAAATATTGAAAGGTGCCTGGGATTGTTTTTCATTGTAGCTTAAGTACCGCTGCATAGACCAAGGAGGAAAAGAAGTACTGGATACAGTCTCACTAAACAAAGGCTATTTCCCAACATGTTGTAAAGAACCTATATCATAACTCTTTTTTATGGCTCTAAAAGCACTTCGTAGGCTGCATCTAACAGTTTATATTTTGAAGAGCGATTTGCTGACCCTCGACTTGACTTCTTTAAACTCACTGCTGAACCCTGCCTTACTGGGCAAAATACAGCTCATGAGATTTTGTGAGGTGAGCAAACAACTGGTGGCATTGTGAGAAGCATTGGTAATTTCACCTCTGGTTGTCGCATTGATTTCTTGTAATGACTTTTTGTTTGTATTTCCTTCCATGTGTTTCTTACTGTGTCTTGACCTGTTGCTTTTGATTCATTTTTCAGTCAATACTTAAGTAGCCTAGGCTTGGGCTGTGTCGTGCAGGTGTTTTTCTGGATAGGACATTGCCACACTTCACAATGAGATGTTCTGGAAAGCCCCATAAAAGCTCCCATAAAAATTCTGGAAAGCTCCTAAAAGCTGCATGTCTGTTGCAGCTGAAGGGTGAACAGGTGGATACATCCATGCTGTTATTTTAAATAAACCTCCTTCTGATGCTGCAGCTCATGTTAGAAAAGTTTCGTGACAGTGACCAATTAACTGTACCATACAGACATTAATAGCTATTAAGGGAACATTTTCCTTTCTTTGCTTTGCACTTTCTACTACAACAAATCTTGTTACTTTTCCCCAAGAAAACATGTATCTGTGTGATGGGGAGCCTGCTTCCATGTAGACGGCAGGATAGTCACATCCTAAAAGCTTTGGAAGTAGAACATCTTAGCAACTCCCATTTCATTGATAAATTTATCTATTACTTTGACTGTGTGAAATGTTGAAGCACACCTATGCAAGGCAAGAATCTGGGACTTGTACTTCTGATGCCTGCTGGTTTTCAGAGTTCCCTGTGGTTTGAAATTTCCAAAAGTTTTAAGAGTACAATCTTGGCCCAGTCTCAAGCTGATGATGAGAGGTTTGCCATGATCTTCAACAAGCTGAGGATTTCCCAGAATAGGATTAAAGGGGGTGTGTGCCCTGATAGAGTTCAAGGTCAGAGTGAGAAAGAAAATGCCTTGTCTTAGACAAAAGCAGCTTTAAACTCTCTCAGCCAAAAGACCCTGCATGACCTGGTGTCACCTCTCCTCACAATGCACACATGGTCCTCTAAAAGAGGGTGCTGGCTTTCGAGGGTCAGCTGTTCCTGCTGCTCTGATCCCCACATGGCTGTATGGAAAGGTGCAGGAGGCATAGTTGGGCTAACCTCAGAGGAGGTTTCTAACCACAGAGCGTGGTCTGAGCAGTCATTTAGATGACCATAATCTGTGGTTTGCATCAGAGGCTTTATGATGGGAACATTGCCAAACCAAAAGGCATGTCTTCTGATAGGCTCTTATAAAACTCAAACTGAGTTTTTCCATCTGCTGCATTTCCTTTGGTGATGACACAAGTCCCTTATGTCAAAGCAAGTCCCGTCTGACCAAAGCAATATTTGACGAGGCTGCTCTTCAATATATACCCAGTCCTAACCATACTGAATTTTGTACCAAGTGATTTCCAGTTGTGCACCTCGGAGTGAAGCTGACAGGAGTTGGATGCTCATGCTCACACTATAGGCTTGATGAAGGCATCCTGAGTGAATGCTTTTTTGGACATCAAAAGCCATAGCAAACTCAGGAACTATATAGTTCCTGAGAGTTTACAGCTTTCCCCGTAGTCTTAGCTAAGCAAATTCAAGCTGAGACAATAATTAGCATCTTGTTCGTTTGTTTGTCACCTTGAAGGAAGAAAAGTCAAACATAGTCAGCCTGAGAACTACTTTGCCTTCCCACCTTGAAGCATTTAATTAGATTTCTTGTGTAATGTAAAAAAATAGTAGAGAACTTGCTGAAATGGCTCATCCATTTAAGACTTCTTTTTTTCCTATTTTTATTTCTTGCTGGCTTCGTAGACCAATTTATAATTTTTTCTGAAAAACTGACGGGTTTAAACACTTAACTCTTCTTGCAGAGAGTAGGCAGGGATTTTTTCATTTTTAGAAGGGAATGCTTTAAATCAGCACACAAATAAAAACACTGTTGTAGAAGACAGTAAAAAGCAGTTTAGAAAATGCCTAGAATGAAAGTCAGAGCTTGTGCCTTCCCCCTGCCCCTCCCTGCCCCCCAAAATACATACATAAATGCTGTATGCATAAATATTTGAAAACAGACTAATTATTTCTTGGAATGTTTTTTTCAGTATTTTTTCACCTGTGTCTCCTGATGTTGCCTCCTTCTTTTTCCTTTTTTTTTCCCTCTCAGAGGATAGGATTGCTTGATAACTGGAACTGTACATGTTAGGCTGTGAACTTGGTTCAGTGATTTTTTCATGATGCAATTACAAGGAGGAGAGAGGCTGTATGGATTGCTGGGTTATAGACCAGGCTTGCTGCATGTCACAACAGCTGAAAAACCCTGAACGTTGTTTTTCAGTCATGTCCTGGTTTGTTGGAGTTATACCTAGGGAGGAATGGTTTGCTTCCCTTATTCTCTCTCCTGCAGTGCAGTGATCCTTGGCTGCATAGGGACAGCTACTGATTTTCTTTTAAATCCCAGTACAATTCCTTTCTGTGCCCACTGAACTGAGCTACCCTGTGGGTATATTTTACCTATGCATATACCCCTGCACTGTTTCAGGTGTGCATTAAAGTCCACATATAAGCCCCGAAAAAGTCAAAGCAGCAGAGTGGATTTGCAGTATTACCTGTGTCATTGTATTAAAACTGGAATTTTTCTGAAATTTCTTTCCCCTGTGTGCTGTCCCATCCATTTTATCTCCCAGAATGCTGAAGTTTGTAACCACTTCTAATCCAGGTCTTTTTGCTGTCATAACCTTTACTAGTAATGCAAAGCCCTGGAGGGGATTAGTCAACCTGAACATTTCAAATTTTAAACTTCAGTAAGTCTTGAGTTACAAGAAGGGAGAAAAAAGCTTTCTCCGTGATTTTCAAATCAACTTACTATCTGCCCCACCATACCTTCCTCTCCCCCTCCTGTGTGTTTTTGGTGGATGTAGAATGAAAACCCTTGAAGGGAAAAAAAATCCTTCATATCCTTCTTCAGCATGGAGAGATGGCAAAGCCCAGAAAATGCTGGAACAAAAGGGTGACTCGTCAATCTCTTCTCCACAGAGAAATACTCTTCTGGACCTTGCTTCTGACAACATCTTACAGTCACTAATTGCACTTTACATTTAGATTAGACACCTAAACCTTCTGCGTATAAGGAGGGAAGAGTTGAGAGTCTTGAGTTTTAAATCATAGAAGCCACTCTTCAAAGTGGATACCTTTTAACAGAGGTATAAAGAGCCACCAGATCTCCCCGTCTGTAGGAAAAGTTGCTTGGTGGCAAGTCACTAAAACAAAAAAAAAAAGGAAATTTTGTGTTTTCATTTTGATTTGAATACCTAACCTCGTGTCTGTGAGGATGCAGAGACATGCAGAAACAATTGGCTCTTTCACAAAACCTTCTTCAGAAATGCAACAGTAGTTGATGTCAGAAATTGAGACACATACCTTAGAAAATGCCCATAGGCTGGAGTCTGTAAAAATGAAGAGAGGAAGACAGATTTACTGTCCTGCCTGAAAGGAAAAAAAAAAAAATTCTTAGAAAGTGGAGAAGACAATTAGGGGATTACTGCAGTCAAAACAGTGCAATGGAGGTTCTCCCTCCTCCCCCCTCCTGCAGTGGTAGAAATATATAAATTTATTTCTGCATAACACATTTGTATTTGTATTCACACTGCTTAGACACACCATTAAAATAGCAATTCAAAAGTCAATATTATATTTAAATGTCAGATGATTGAGATTTCAGTTATTTCTTAGCAATAGGACTCCAACTGAGAACATACTGTTCTGTAGTCTCATAGGTGGAAATAGTCCATAATGGGCAAATACGAACCAAATAGGCAGAGCTATGTGGTGTTTATTTTATTTGTTTATTCAGAATTATTCCACAGTTCCAAAACAACAACAACAAAAAGTCATTAATGGATAACTGACTTTTATAAGCATTTTGTGTTTGCTGTGTTAATTAGTTGCAGTTTTATAAGATGGTGTATGTTGAAGTACACTTTCTTGTTCTAGAAATGTTTGCTTGTGACTTTGCATTTAATTTACCTGAATAGTTAAGTTTAAAATAACTACAAACATTTTGCCAAGAAAATTGAATAAGATACTATAAGGTATTTGGAGTCACAGAAATGGTCTGCTAAAACCATGAAATGTTTTAGTAGAAGTGATTGGCATCAGTAGTGACTGTGGCTGGTTGTGCCTTTATTTTCAGTGGTTTTCAGTAATTCATCAGGTTAATGAGAAAGTCTGTCTTGATAGAATAAAAAGTAGGTAGATGAAGGTCTGGATTGACTTGGTTGTGGAATAAAACGTGTGTTTGCTGTGGCAGTCACTGAACTGGCTTTAATGCAGGTTTTTTTTCTATTACATCTTGTTCCAAATGAGACAATTAAGGAGTCCCACTTGAATAAGAGTGAAATATTTTATTAAATAGGTCTCTATTTCTTTAAAAGGAGTTTTACATGTTCAGGAGAAATTTGATTTATTCTAGAGCAAAACAGGGTGCGGAGGAGTTTCTTGGCTATACGTTAAAAAAAGGGATCAAGGAGAGTGAGAAATGGTCTTACACCATCCTTGGTTGTTACTTCCAGTCAGGTTAAAATGTACAAATTAATAGTGCAAACTAAGAGCCAGATTCAGATGTGGCATATTGTTAGAGGCACAGCCATAATTTGCTTGTGATATATTAAAAAACAGAAACACCTCAAGCTGAATTAGGTAGTGTTGATTGCCAGTTCCCTCCTGCATAAATGCCATTAGATGCCTAAAGTTACAAATTGCTTTAATAACTTTCACAACTGATTGGTAATCACCCTGCAGTTAATGAAATAAGGAAAACACCTCTCGCTAAATACATTGTCTTCATTTCCTCCTGCATAATCTCCAAGGTGTAGAGATCATTTCCAACAAGTCCCGAGCTAGAAAGGTCATCTCTTAGGTTTTACTTCTATTCATGTTTGTATTTTCCTTTTTCAGTGCACAGAAATACATATCCAAGCCAGCTTTTTTTTTTTTATCCAAGCCCTGTTTTCCAGTGTGGCTTTGTGTGTACACAATTAGACTGTTGGTTGCTCCCATGGAGATCTTTGCAGCTCAGTAGAAGTGATAGCTTGGTAGAAATGATGCCAAACACAAGTTTGCTAGACTTGTTCTTGCTGTGTGTCCATCCAGGCAGTTGGAGAATTGCAATTCAGGATAGACTTGCTTGTATGACGTTGATTTTTTTTTTTTTTTTTTTGGTGCTTCCAAGGTGGTTAAGAGCTACAAGAATTAGTTTCTGGAAAAGTCCAATAAAATTGTGTTGTCATTTAAGGATAAAATTAGTGGCAGCTAGTTAATGATGCAGGAATTAAATACATGGCAGTGAGCTGAGTGCAACACTTTACCTCTTGCTGTTGCTATATTTCAGAGGCATTAATGTCCCTTTACAAACATCTGAAGGTAATTTCAGAGGGTGGGGGTGGTTAAAGAAAAGAGCACAGCAGTGTTTTATAGTCGAGATTGCCTANTTTATATGATCTATTATTTTATATGCAGTGCATCTAAAGAAGAATATGTGTGATTCATATACACATACAAGAACCAACACAGAGGAATAATTTTAATATAAATCCCAGTGCTGTTTGTTATGTTCTGAAATGTTGCATAGAGTAATTCAAATATTTATAGGTGGTAGTTCAGCTTGTGCTTTGCTTGCAGCATTTGCCTTTTTTCATGTCTCAGTTGAACTGTTCTTCCTTCCTTCCTTTGCAATGTAAACATTGCTTGTGCCCAGCACTGTCCTTCTACTTCTTCCTCTGGAAATTCA
>WEIV01029973.1:472125-489342 GCA_013390005.1 Calyptomena viridis | reverse complement strand
AGTGTTTATATTAAAGAATAAATAAGTAGTAATACATATGGCACATTCTAAATGTTTCAAATGCACTGTAGTTGGGCTAGATGTTAAATTATGGCTTTGTTGTGGTTTTCAACAGTCAGCTGAGGTAACATTGGCCACTTAGGGTCACTTAAGAGTCTAAGTATGGTGGGCTGGTTTTGAAAGGGTCTTCACATCCAGACTGTGTATCATCAAAATTCAAGAGCATGGTGGTGGTTTCTGCCATTCTTGCTGTTCTCAAAAAAAGTCAGCTGATTTCTCCAATGGTCTCTGCTGACAGTATCTAAATGCGTGGTGAGTGCTTATGAAACTCTGGTCCTTAGCTTTTTATATGATCTATTATTTTATACGCAGTGCATCTAAAGAAGAATATGTGTGATTCATATACACATACAAGAACCAACACAGAGGAATAATTTTAATATAAATCCCAGTGCTGTTTGTTATGTTCTGAAATGTTGCATAGAGTAATTCAAATATTTATAGGTGGTAGTTCAGCTTGTGCTTTGCTTGCAGCATTTGCCTTTTTTCATGTCTCAGTTGAACTGTTCTTCCTTCCTTCCTTTGCAATGTAAACATTGCTTGTGCCCAGCACTGTCCTTCTACTTCTTCCTCTGGAAATTCAAGCCATGAAAAATACACCTCAGGGTCTGGGGTGGTCTGCCCTGGTCATTGGAGCTATACCAAGGAGCAGGGCTGCATTGCTTTGCCACGTGCTCTGTAAGAAGTGGAGGCATTTGCTCTGCTTTCTGTGGAGTGTGTCCTTTTGGAGCTCCCAAGGCAGAGGAGTTTAACAGCTGCTTGTATATAAAGTTATGACTATGCTAGATGTGAAGCGATGATTAAAGAGTGTTAACATCTGCATTTTCATGCTGACCACACACAGTGTCTTGGCCTGGCAGTCCCAACCTGGGGGTTTCTTCTAATCTGCTGCTTTGCACTGTTAAAAAAAAAAAGGGCTTTTTTTCTTACCAGGGAAGCCTCTTGGTGCCCCAAAAACTTCTTAGGTTTGAGATGTTCCTGGAGGGAAAAGCTGATATAATTACCCATACAGATTTGTGTCTGTCATCAGCACTGGGGGGGGAAATAATCTACGTATATAAAATTGCCTGTTTAGGAAGTTGCACATTTTGTACGTTTTTCTTTTTTCTTGTGCTTTAATTCTTCCCTGCCTGGCAGGGAGACAGAGAAGCAGTAAAGTGTCAACATTGGGAAGTGTGGTATAATATTAAAATGCTCTAGTTTCCATTGAACAGATGATGGTAAGAAGTTATTTTAATGGGTTTGCTGAGAATTGTGCTTTCAAAGACTCTTAAATTATTGCAGACGGTGCTGCTGGGATATGTATGGGAAACAGTCATTTTAATTAGGAAGATATGCTTGGAAATGAAAAGTCATTTTTTAAATGTAATTTCCTTTGTGAGTGTTTTACTGACCACTTGAATTTATTTACAACACAGACCTAGTGATAAAACAGGTATTTATGGGTTAGTTTTTAATTAGAAATAATGGCTGATAGAATGGAAGTGATGAATTATCTTATCTATATAGGCTGTGAAAGACAGTTGTATTGACAGTTTAGAGAGTGATCTAATGGCATGTTTTGTCCTTAAACAACACCACCACCAAGGCAATTACGTTTTGGCCTGAAAGAGCAGAGATGAGGCTTTCTTACTGTAGTGAGCTTTACATGTGGATGACTAAAGAAACACCCAGCAAAGCTGGAGTTTTTGCCTTCTGATGGTGCTGACATCAGATTAAAAGTAATTAAAAGAGTAATCCAGTGAGGTGGCTTTATTTCTACATGCAAATGGCACGTGGAGGGAGTCAACCAGTGATGACAGATTCATGGTGAGAGTGTTCATGACAGCGGGCTTGCTGCTGAAACACTTGGGCAGATGCAAGTGAGTATTGTTTAAGGAAGGATCAGAGATTTTTAATCATCCTTTTCTGTCTTGCTTTAGAAGTGTGGGGACAGAAATTACAAGAAAACCAACTTAACAGCTTTAATGACCTCAGCAGAAAGAGCATAAGAGTTTGGGGAGCGTAGCACAAGGAAAATTTTGCATTTAATGCCAGTTAGCTTTATTGAGTCGTACATTTCCTTTACCCTTTCTGCCCAAGGAGGTTTTTACTCTGTATTTCAAAATGCAGCACAAAAGAAACAAGAGCCAGCATGTGGTGTGGTATATATTTTAGCATGTAAGAAACAAGAGCCAGTGCATATCATTTTCTGTAAAGTAATGAAGTGTCATGGCAAGTGCATGAAATAAATGTGTTTTTATGTACTCACTTTAGAAATCAAGTTAGGGGTAAGATTCGCCTTTTATTAAAGGGTCTTTGCAGAAGTCTGTACCCATGTGTGAGCTGTCTGACTGCCACTAATGGCTTTACCTATTTTTCACTCTGAAGTTATGCTAATTATCTTTGCCAGAATCAAGGCACTTTCTTCCTCTTCAGTATCCATAGGAACCCGTTGGGGATGAAAAAGCCTGACATTTTGATTCCCAGCATTTGTTTCCCTAATCAAAAATAAAGGTATAATGGACAAGAAGAAGCAATTTCATTTAGTCTTCTCACCACAGCAAGTTTTATTATTAGCCTGAATCCTGCTGTACTTTATTAAATCATGCTTCTGTTTGAGTTTGCAGTATCACTTTTTCAAGCCCACTGCAACCCATTGTGTAATAACCTGTGTTTTCTTATAAGCTTAGTGTTCACCGAGTGAGCTTGGAATTTCTCACTAGCCTGCCTAATTTCTGAGTTTGGTGCAAAAACCAAATCACCTCCTGCCTATATGTTTTCCCCTGCCCCATCCTGCAGATTTGAGCCAGTCCTTGCTAATGTAGGCAAAAGAGAGGCAAGACTACATCACACTGCTGACTGATTTTCTTAACAAAACAGCCTTTGCAAAGNNAAAACAGTCTTGGCAAAGCTTCTTAAATTCGATTTGCATTTGTAAAATAAAAACACAGTGCAGTGCAGTCCACTGGGAGATTTTTCATGCTATGCAGGTGTATTTTCAGAAGTGGTAATCAAATATTCTGGTGTCGTACACACATGGTTTCTGGTTTAGCTGTGGTCCTTTTGTTTTGTTTGGGATGAAAGTGAATTGCTGTTGTTGCTTGCCTATTGAAGAAATCCATTCACAGGACAACAGAAATGGTAAGCTGTTTTGAAAGTGCTGTTTATAGACTTGAAAACCAGTTGAAAAGCAGTTTTGTCATCCTTTAAAACTTCACGTGATGGTTCATGTATATGGTCAAAGCCCCTTCATCTCCGAGGGGGACCTGTGGTAGTCGATGCTGAGCCCAAGCATGTGTGAGAGAGCTGCATCATAACCGGTGGGATGGAAAGACATTTGCCCTGTATTTCTCATTTTACTGCCTGCTCATCAGAAAAGACCTGCTTTATGAATAGCAAAAGTCCCAGGCATCAGGGCAAACAAACAAGAACTGGTGGGATAATTCAGTAGACATGTAAGAAAAAAAAGTCTCTGGATCCGTCTAACGTACAACTTGATGCCCATAGTGTTGGAAAGATACTATGGTTATATTTATGTATTTATTTTTGTTTTACCTAATGTCGTCTCTATCTGCCTGTAATGTTTTTCTCCTGATTGTAGGCTGAGAACTTTAATTTACCCTTGTAGAAAGCTTCCCAGGGTCAATTTTCTGGCACTTCTTTTCTGCAAAGTAGCTTCTTTAAATAGGACATCTTGAACAGTTGTTTTGACTAAGAGACCCCTCTCCTCTCTTTCCCCAGAGCACCTTGAATCTAGCATGGAGGTGGCCATTGATTTGTGTGGAGGCGAAGGGCAGGTTTTGGTGGCTCTTAACTCATGTGCCCATGTAGGAGTGAGTGGCCTCACAAGCCATTTTCTTTTCAGAGGTCTTTAAAAAAAGGCTGCAAGCAAGACTTAATTTATTCATTTGACAGAGATCCTGTTTGATAGTTTACAGCCATTCTGTATGAAGTAAGTATGGCTTTCATTAAAGAGAAGACATGTATTTTATCTCAGCTGAGGAATGGGGAAACATGGTCCATAAAGCCAATATTGTAATAGAGTCTCCCTTTTTAACACCAAGCTATGTGCTGCACTTCTGAAAAGCCTGGAGTTCTGGGGGCTAAGCTGATCAGAGCTCAGCATGTTTTTTTTTCCTTGCCTTATAACCCTTGTTAACTTTTCCACTTGTCAAGTACATGGTGGTTTATGAAATTTTAAAGCTAACAGTATGCTGCGCGGGGATGTCAGCGATACACTAGACTTCTGAGTGCATCCTGAGATGAATAAATCATGAAGTCACAGAAAGTTGCAATTAAAGAACTCAAACCTGGATGCTTGAAATATTAGACCTGGGTTTGTGTGACTTTAAACAAGAATCAGGGCTGGAAGCAGTCCACACTTGAATTGCAGATCAGCAATAGGAAAAGGAAGAAAAGTAGGTATCTGTGGAATATGAATCTTTTCCAGGGCATCAGACTGATATTTACTGACCTTAAGTGGAATTATTATTGAACGAGTCAATTCCTTTCAACTCAAAAGGTAGATACGATCCCAACCCACTGGAGATGGAAATTACCTGGCCCAGTTTCCTTCTGGTACTGCTTCCTTATAAATTAAGATAATCCTTTATCTGATGCTTACTTTGGTTGGTGACCTTCCCGTATATTGCTGAGTCTCTGAAAAGTGCTGCAGGTTATATTCATTTTTGCTAGATTCCACCAGATTCTAGCTTCTACTTTAGCAGTTACATTGTGACTGTGGGTCAGGCAAGGGCTGCATTAACATTTCATCCCATCCCCTGCTCCCCAGTTGCCTTTGAAATATTTCTGACTTTCTACAGACTTGAGATGAGTGGCTGATGCATCTCATTCTTGCATTGGGTCTTATTTTAGCTTTCCCTTTGAAAAAACGTGGAAAGAAAAAAAATTACCATTATTGGCTCTGGGTTTCAACAGGGTCTCCATGGGAATCATGCCTTGTCTGTCAGTAGGGACACCCGGTGAGTCACATCTTTGACTTCACATCCATAAGTAATCTCCCTGACTTCAACAGGATTACCCAGGTGTTTAAAATAAAACTGTGTTGTAGAGGTCTGTGGGATTATAAGACCAGAAAGATTGGTTGTGTGACTAGTCACCAAGATTTTCTTTTATTTTCTCGTTTTATGAGTTTGAAAAGTCAATAAAAAATAATGCAAAACACATGCGTGATTAAGGCAGGGGCTTAGCTGCAGCTATGCCGGGAAGTTCGCAGTTAGGGTTTCTGGAGGAACCCTCCCCTAGTTTTTCTTCCTTATGTGTTTTCACTATAAAGAATGTGTATTATGTATCCACGTATATGGACTGATAGCACCTCACTTAAGGTCATTTTTAGCTATAAGTGAATCTATTTGATCAATCTGACTGGGTCGGGGGGACACACCACTTTGCCTTGGTTTCGTGTGGTTTTGTTTTTCTCTTCTCAGTCATTTCTTGGTATCACCCTTATTGCTGCAGTTTCCAAATAGCTTCCAGCGGTGCACATCTGTACATGCTCTTTCATCTGCTCCCCAGGGAAAGAAGGATGTGGAGTCGAGTATTTTGGTTGTGGAAGTTTATATAATCATGCACATGCCTATGTGGGTAGTGTATATGTATGTGCTGTACTAGAAAAGATAAGTGAGTGCAAAATTACCCTTACACCCCAGAGGTTTGCCCATCCTGAGCAGCTGCCAACAAACACCTGTCTCCTCTGCAAGCAAAGCTGACCTAACTGCAAATTTACAAACCCCCATCACTCAGTCCTGAGTGATCATTGTGGCCATATGGGCCATTGAGGATCTTTGCAGTAACAGCAAAGTATATGAGCTTGACTGGAACATTTTTAATTTTCTGTAGGCTGAAAAAGGTTAAAAATCATTGTATGGCCTCTGTGTAAATAGAGTCCCAAATTTATTCATCCTGCAATCCTCTGGACCCTTCTTCCAGGTTGTCCTCTGGCTCTGATTGCCTTGTGCTGCTGTGACTGTCCTGCTACCATCCCTCCCCTTTAGAGGCTTAGGGCGTCCATTAGTAAGAGTTTGTATGGGAAACATTAATACTGGGAAGAGGCAGTTTGAAACAAAATAAAACCACTATGTATATGCATTTAATTTAATTTCTGAAAATTGATTTGAGATTTTTTCCCTCCTCCCATGAAACATTTTTGAAATTATTGCCATGTTAACCTGCTAACAGAATTTCCTTATTGCAGTGAAAATGGTATTTTTCTTGGGGATGGAGGCTTACACAGCTGCAAGATAATGTAGAACTTGCACATATCTAATTTCTGATTTAAAAAAGATGTCAAAACCAATTGTTAAGATTTGAGGGTGCTGGTGACATGAGATATATGTCTTAAATAGATATCACCTGGAAAGAAAGAAAGAGGAAACATTTTGTTTTTATCAGTTCCAATCAACAGTGCAGTTGCAAACATGAAATCCTCAGTAGGGATGTAGGAATAGTTCTCTTCCACACACAGTCCGTATAGCAAAGGGAACAGGGCACCTAATTTCACATCTCTTCTTCCGTGGTGTGTTTTGTCTCATTTTACTTCAATTAATAGTGTGCCTGAGCTGGTTTCACTGTGATGTTTCTTAAAGTGAAATAATTTGAGCATTCTACCCTTGTCTCTCCCTCCCCTCCCTGACTCTTTAGTAATTGCATCCTGGTTCATATTCATTTGGTATGCTAATTGCTAGAGTTAAGAAATAAGAGACTTGCCAAGATGCAGAAGAATTAAAGTGATTGCCCTTTTGTCTGCAGAAACAATGGAATCTAAAAATTATTACTCATATTTTTGTTGCTAAAACTTCTCTCTCCTGCTCTCAGTTTCTGAGACCTCTGTTCTTCCTTTGACAAAAAGCGATCTGATTTGATGTACATAGAGAGTACTTCAGAATCCATCACTCACAGCCACAAGCCTTCCAAGACTACTATATATTAACAAGCAGATGTGTCATCCTGCAGACTGCTCAATAATAGATCTTTTTAAGAATTGCATTCTCTCTGTGTAGTTCAGGTACTCCAGAACTGGAATTTAAGCACTGCTTTCATTTTATATAGAGATATCAGGAGATACTCATCTTAATGTAGAGTTGTATATTTGCATTTGCAGAACATTTTGTCTTCCTTTATTCTCTTTGCAGACACAAGGTTTGGAATGCCAAATAGCTCGTCGAGATATACAGTGTGCATAGAGAAGATAATGTTAATGTCTAACTGTCTGGTTGTTTTGGGTTTTTTTTCCAGAATTATTTCTTTACATTGCTTTTAAAGGAGCGTAAGAAAGTCAGTAGCACAGGAAACCAGTTTTCCCCTCACTAGGATACTTGATCCCTGAGGATGCAGGGATGCTGTCCTTGCTGAAGCAGCACTCAGTGTCATGGACTCACTCCTGCAAGCATCCCTGTGATTTTGCTTTGCTGTCCTGCAAACCTCTTGTCAAGGGGTTTCTCCTGTCCATGCTGGTCAGAACCCTATGGATTTTGATGAAAACCAGAAACCTACCCGTTTTCTGTTAGTTTGGGCTCCTCTTGCCTTCTGAAAATAAACAGGGCATGTGCTGAGCCAGCTGGAAGAGAAAGAGGGTATAAAACTGTGTTGGAGGAGAGGGAGAGCTGCTAGGAATGCCAGCCGATTCTCACCTCAAGTCTTTCCCCGGATCCTCAATGATTTTAAGGGAAATCAGGCTTTCTAGGACTCTTGCAAAATTGCTATGTAGTGATAGCAAGGGGCAAACTGAAGTAACACATAAGGCATGCTGACAACCAAAAAGGTGCTATAAAACAAACAGCAGAGCATGTTATTGTTACTGTTCAAATATTATCCGGTTCCCGTTACGTGTGGGAACCCCAGACATGGATCGGAACCAGATGTGCTGTGTGTTTTATGACTGCAAAGCAGAGAGAGACACCTGCCCCAGGGCCCCCTCATTGTAAGGTGGTGTTATAGAAAGGGTGTAGGGAGGCTCTGGGGCAGTAATCTGCATCAGTTGTCAACCCCAGCATGCCAGAAAGCAGGATCTGTTTAAAAATCCACAAAACAAATGCACTATAGCTGCAAGTAGAGATGTATGTGTTGATTTCAGTGGCAATTACAAGGCCAGGGGTGGATTTTTAGACCCTCAAAAACAAGGGAGGGGTTTAAGGAAGGACCAGAGAGAGCTTTCCAGGAATGAGTGGCTCTTCTCTGTATGCCAGTGTGAGAGAAAACATGTTTGTTTGGTTTTTGAATAGAGAAATTTGGAGAAAAGGGTGCTATTAGTGGCAGAGAAGAAGTACATCTTGGTAGCAGGAGAGGTGACGTTCAAGTTGGAAATAAGCCATGAAAAAAACTTTGACCTAAAAGCACAGCATTTATTTTGGATGTGTGAAATAGAGGTAACCGCAAAAGAAAAACATGGAAGTGGGATGTGGTCAAAGCAACAAGGTGCAGAAAGGATCTTCATGGCAGAGTTTTGAAAGAAAACAAATGTGTCAAGATGATTTTCTACAAGCCTGCAGGAGAGGATGTTGCAGTAACTAAAATGTGAGTCCTTGGACTCAGTTTTGGACTCAATCTTTTTACAGTACTGTAAGCTCCATAAAAAATACCAGTGAGGATCATCTTGGGTACAGCAAGGAAAATGTGTGCATGTAGAACACAGTCTTAGAATTCCAGGTGCATCCCACAGAACCACAGCAGAACGTGAGCAGGACCACAGTGAGGAAGCCAGCAGTGTCCCTGGGGAGTGAAAGGGAAACACAAAATGGGAGCAGGAGGAAGTAGGGAGGGGAAGAAAATGTCCCCCAGGCTGCTTCTCCCCCAGGTTAATATTTCTGTAATAAAACGTTCCTGGAAAGAGGGAGGGCTGTGTAACTGGGCTTCCCAGTGCAGAACAGCATCACTTGGAGCTGCAAGGAGCTTGGTTTTCTGAGTTGCGTTATGGCACTCAAATTGATTTTAACATGAGATCTTGTCTGCAGCATGTCATAGTTGCTGTTTTGTTTCACCCTGCTTTCATTTTTGAGTGAAACGTTAGCTTTTAATTTTTTTTTTTCACTTGCCTCTACTATTTAGTCACGCATCCACTTTCAAGTTACATCTAACAGCTGAATTTTACCTGAAATTTACCTAGGCAGCAGACTGATTGGCATCTCGTCCTCTGTCCAGCTGCCAGTGTTCACAAATCATGAAAAAAATCAATCTGTCTTTCTGCCCTTCTTTCAAATATGATTGAAAGCAACCAGTGAGTTCAGAGGTACAGAGCAGGGAGTGAAGACAATTAAAAGAGACCCAAAAAAAGGTGGTTGCGTTGCTCTTGCTTCCTTAGGAAACATGCAAAAAATGGTTATGCTGTAAAATCTGGGGTAGCTAGAGAAGGATTGCTTTTTATTTTAAACAAACTTCACTGTTGCTCTGGAGCGGGCTGTTTTTTTGGGGGAGTGGTTTTGTTTCCCTGCATCCCCCTCCGCCCAGTTTGATTTAAATGTGGCAGAACTTCGGCTGAACCTTCAAAGCAATTAATTTTCTTACACAGTCCTTATATTGGTAATTTGATGGGTTTTAAAACGTAAGGAGCATTGCCTGCTTTCTGCAGCTCCAAGGAACCTTGCTTGCAGTTGCAAGGGAGGCGTGTGAAGCACCTGGATTGGTGCGGAGGTTTGGCGGTGGAAAGACTCCTTAAAAATTCTTAATTGATTCTAAAAATTAAGCCATTATGTAAATGTTTGTAATTCTGGGCTGCTCCGAGAAGCTTCATTAGTAGGAATACAAGAGCAGGAATTAATTTTACTTATGTGTAATGAAGAGCTGATGGGTCCTGAGGAAAGGCTGCAAAGAGAAGGAGGGAAAGCGATGTTTGTTCTCCCTTTACCAGCTCTGTTCATGAAATACCATGTCACAGTATTTGCTTCCTATTTGGTTTTATTTTATGGGGGGATATCTGTGAATATATGGCATGAGATTACACTTTTATTGTCTGCCGTGAATCCCTCATAAGGGCAGGACAACGTGGAGATGTGCAACCAATGTTGCATTATAGGGAAGCACTGGGGCCTCTGTCTCCACCAGTAATGACCAATTAATAACCACTGAGATAAGCAAATGAGAAGTCAGGGCTTCTTAGAGTTTTAACTCATTATTAACTGACCACCCGCAGACAAAGAAGCCATTATTGCCATAGTTTTATTTAATGAGTATTTCAGATGAGTACAGGACTTGCATCACGCCCTAGGGGGGCTGTCTAAGCATTTTGCTTCCAACCTGTGTGTTACCTTTATGAAATCACAAAACTGGAAGAAAATCTCAGATCTCTGTGGTGGCTGGAAGAAGTTCAGTTGCTGCTCAGCTGGGACAGGCTGGTAGAATTTCTGAGAGGACTTGGCCCAAGCTTTGATGTTGATGCACTTCAGCTCAAAAGAAGTGAAATTTCAGGTGTCCTACTACTTGTTGCAAATTTGCTGTCCAAAATGAAACAGCGAACATGCTCTCACAGAGTGGAGTTCACCACTGAAAACCTCCATAGGTTTTGCTGGGTGAATTAAGTAATGTGTGTAATTACTGTTTAATGTCCCTAAGACATACATTGTACTCCCTATGTTGAATGATTGGTACTAATAAAAGTTGTTGACCAATCAGGATGGCAGAGGAAAAGGCTTGGAATGAGAAAAGGAGGCAGAAGAATCTCTAAAGACTGAAGACAATTGAATGGGACTGGACAGATGATGCCATTAGCGATGAAGGGGGACGAGTGGAGAACTCCACACACAATATCACTAAAACAGTTGCCTTGTTCAGTAATAATAAATGCCCCAACCAGCACTTGAGGATGGGACCTTTAGCAACAAAATCACAAGTCAGGGGGAATATTTGACAACTGAGAACACTCTTACAGCTGCTGGCACTGGACTGCTGACACCCCAGATAGATAGCTTGTGCTAATAGGCATATTTCTCCACCTGCTGCTCTTTTACCTCTGTTGGCAGCTATGGTTGCTGCTACTGGGAGTCATGAGCATACTCTGGCAGAACGTGTCCTTTGGTTTGAAGAAATCAAATTCCTGCTTTTATTGCTTCTTCTGTGCAAGGCTGCGCAAATGTGACTGTGTGATTCCTCCAGGTTTTATAACATGGGCTTCCTTTGTGTGGGCCTGGAGGGGGAGTGAGGGTATTAACGAGCTCTTCTGTGTGGCTGCTGAGCAGAGTGGTAAGAAAAGATAGGTGAATGCCTTTTTGTATTGCCCAGGCATCAAATACAAATGCTTTGTAGTAACAGAAAGGAACAGACAGGGGAGCCCTTGTAAATACATTTAGAAAAGGCTGTGGAGGTCATATAGAATCAGGTTTATATTTGTGGCTTTGGGAGGGAAGGACAATTAGGTGTTTCCATACATGTCCTGCACTACTGCTTCTGTTCCTGCATCCTGGGAACCTTGCTGGGTCTCCATATACTCTTCAAACCCACACAGCACAAAGGCTATGGTCCCCCACAAAAAAAGAAAAGTAGTTTTGCTTTGGTGCCATAGCTTCAGGGGGAGAGTAGGGAGGTTCCACTGCCTCCATGTGCTGAATTTGTGCCCCCAGCCCTTCCTTGTTCCCCGAGAATGAGGCATTATGCCTCTCAACTGTGGCCCCAGCTGTGCATGGGAAGAAGGTATTTAGCTCTTCTCCTGCCAGGGGGCTGCTGGGTTGTATGTCAGAGGAGGTTTTGCTTTACAGCAGCTTGTTGGGAAGCTCCTGGTTGATCACAGTGAGAGGGTGCTGCTGAAGATAGTGGACGGTATGTGAGACAATGGCTTGATAATTGATAATCTTTATCAGCAAAAAGAGAACTGTAATTTTTCAGGGTTGGTTTTGTGAGATATTTTGGGCTTTCCTCCTTAACAGGAAAGGGGTTTGGGTCAAACGAAATTGTTGTGTTTGCAATATGGCACCGAATCTGTGCCCCTTGGCTGCGTTTCTGAGTGGTTTGCAGTGGTCCTCTCTGATCCTCTCCATTCCTTGGTGCTATCACTGCTCCTTCTTCTGCCTAAAACACAGGTAATGCTTTCAGGGCTTAATGTTTGTCTCAGGTATTCAACTCAAAACTAGGCTGTGCTCAAACTTAGTGTTCTTACATGTGAATTAATAGCTCTTAAAGTGAGTGTTCCTGGTGGTTGTAACATTTCTCAGCCAGAGATGGAATGGAGAAATGGGAGGTGAAAACTTTGTTATTTGATGCCACATATTATTGCACTTTGAAAGGGTTTATGGTGTTTTGGTTCCTCAGGGAAAAGCAGAGGCAGGACACAAATAAGCTGTGGATATCTTAGCATGTCTCTGAAGCCCTGCCTTCATTATTATGCAGCACAAGTGGTTCTTGGCACAAGAACAAATTCCACTGTAAATTATGTGTGATTTACATGAGAAGCTCATTAATTCTCTAACACCGGATTTAGATGGTTTCATTTGTAAAGGGTGTCATTTTAAACACTGCTCAAACATATTTCCTTCTATCTGCTGACTCAGAGTGTATGCTGAAAGATGATAAACAATAAAGTGTGTATGTGTTCATGAATACATGCACACAGACACACATTAAAAAATGGAATCAGTTAGAAGGTATGCTCTGTGTTTAGCAGTGGTGCCTGTGATACACAGATTTGCTGCCTGTTTAGTAATTTTACCTGCCTCAATGTTTTTGTGTTGTAGACCTTGCAGGTTTTTTTGTGTTGCACTTATTGATGCCAAGGTAACTCCTTGACATTTTAATTTTTAGTGTTAAACTTCTGTCCTAATGCTTATTGTCTGCTGCTATGACCCTCCTTTTAAGGGCTTCTCCTTCCTTGGCAAGCCTTTGCACTGGCTTCAGAAGCAGCAAGACTCAGCCTGAGCAAGCAGCACAGTTCTGTGGGATAAGCAGTAAGCAGCGTGTCTTTTTTTTTTCTTTTTCATTGTATGCTCTCTGTTTTTCCCAACTCTGCCATAATTCAGAAGTTTGACAGAAATAAGGGGGAGAATAAATCCCTCAGTGGAGTTACTTTTTTATGGGGGCCTCTGCCTCTTGCTGCAGGTTAGACGTAGCTGATAGGCGTACCAGAAGTGGCTGTTGTTGCAACTGAGATGTTGAGGTAATGTGGGCCATACTTTCATTTAATGTTGCTTTTGCATTAAGCAGCGTGATCCTTCTGCATTAGCTGAAAGAATTATGTGCTCATTTTCAGCTTGTACTGATTGTTTTAATCCAGCATCTGGAGCTATGTGTTCTCTGATATGGGGCTGATGTCGAAATTTGGATGTTGGTGTAAGTGTTTTATCATACGCTCATGTGCTGTTTGGGTTTAAGTTGCAGCTTATAATTATTTTAAATGGGCAGTTGCTCTTTAGAAAATCTTAAGCTTGACGCAAACAATAAATGCAGGACAAGCTGCCAGACTCACCTTTGAAGTCTCTGGCCTAAGGAAACTGTTCCTTGACATCTCATTACTTTCCTTCTCTTATTGGAAACAAATGTGGACTTCCTACATGCAGATTAAATATGGCATGAATTAAGAAACCTGAGTTAGACAGCAGCAAAAGAGGAGAAATTATGCTGTGCTCTACTGCGGTTTTGTTTATCAGGACATAAGTCTGAATTTATTATTTTTTATGACTTGTAAGTTAGTGCAAGGAAAGAAAAAGGAACAGCAATTTTTTTCCTATGACAATCAATCTACTGTTTCTTGCGCATTTAAAAATTTTGCTACAGGGAAAAGAAAAACGTTCCTGTCTTAAGTAACCCAAACATCCATGGTGGTTGTTCTTTTGCACGTAGCAGAGCTTTCCTTGCTTTGAGTGAATATTTTTCTGTTACCTGGAGAAAGTGGTTTTGACTCGCAAGGTGTGGGAAAACGTAGGCATGGTTTTGATGGAAGAGGAGGGAAATCCTGTAGTGCCTATGGTCGTGAACAGCACATATTCGACCTTCCTTGTCTTTTCTGTCCCTCAGGCTGAAGTTTTATATCGTGACCTGTTTGCACCACTTGCTAGGAGTGTGTAAACGTGTTTTTAAAAATCAGAATGCTGACAAACTTTTTTTTTCCCAGCAAAACTGCTTGCCTAGAAGCTCCATGTATAATTTATTTGAGGAAGAATTCTGGGGAAGGAGAAAAATACCCCCAAACCCAAGAAACACACTGCTGTTTTCATTTGTCTTCAACTCCCTACAGAAGAGTGTTGGAACAACATTTTGTCTATTGTAACAAGAGTTGTGCATTCCCCCTTTCCCCACACTCACTGCATCTTGAACTGGAGATGTGTTGGGAAGGAGGTAGGATGAGATACACATGGTTATGGATTGCAAGCAGACAGAAAGGCTGTACCTAAAGCCAGCACTTGGCCACATGGGTCACTCTTTGGGTGGTGCCATCCTGCATACTTTCTATATAAGCCACTGATTGTAAACTCTGTCGTGATTGTTTTTCTGTAGTGCTTCTCTTTTGAAGACCCAGGGCCAGGGCTCTGGTAGGTGTGTGTTGGTTGTTCTTACGTTGTTGTTAGTTTAGCTTGGCTAAACTTTAGGTCTGGAAAAGCATTTTGAAGGTATTTCATGTTTTTATGGTTTTTCTGTTTGTTTGGTTTTTTTTGTTGTTGTTNTGTTTTTTTTTTTTTTTTTTTTTTTTTTTTTTTGTTTTGTTTTGTTTTTTGGGGAGGTGGGGGGGAAATATGGGTCAGTTTTGTTTGAACTGTCCTAAAATATTTTACCCTCAGAAGGCACTTGTGTTTTCAGCCAGCTGCTCCCTCGTAGATTGAGATGGAGGCCAGTGCCTGGTGAAAATCTGTAGAAGTATCACAGAAAAAAATTAGAGGAGCAGTGCCAGATGACACCAGCTGTTAATTATGCTCATTAAGCATCATGTTCAAACACAATGTTATTTTCCAGTATAGACAGGCCATTAATGAAACCACTCTTTCCTTTTCCCAGATCTATCATGCCGTATACTGCCTTTAGTGGAATATTTTAGTTCTTTCTTAATTTTTATGGAAGTTGTTTCGGTAGTTCAAAATGCAAGCATAGCAGTTAGTGTTTATTTATTTGTAAGGTTGAAGGTGAGAGCCTCTTTGGTTTTGGTTATAAACACTGTCTCCATCCTGAAAAATACACAGTTGTAGATGTACAAGATGGGCAAAAGCTGAGAGAAAAGAGTTATCCTTATTTGACAGAAAGGAAAACCAAAGATCTCTAGTTTTGTAGACTTACAAGTGTACATTATAATCCGATTTGGAGAAACATAGTGGAATACAGGAGTGAAATTTCCTCTTATTTCTCTAAGGGAAAACTCCAAGAACATTTCTTGCATTATGTTCCTGGTACATAAGAGGCCAGGCCAAGTATTTCCAGAAATAAAATAAAACACTCTGCCAGCAGACTACTCTGTTTATATGCGTATATTCCTACACACATTATATATATTAAAATAAAAAAAGTCTTAGCCCATCTCTCCTATGTGAGGATGTTTGGGTTTGGTTTCTGCATGGTGCTTTATATTGCCAAACATGTATGTAGGTCACTTTGTTTCCAACCGCAGCACTGAAGAAGATCAGGAGTTAATGCTATGCAAAATGGAATGAGGCAAGTGTGTCACCTGTAATATGACAAGGTATTAATTAACTTCTTAAGTCAGAGAAATTTAACTGGGCAGGCTGGACTTTTAATCTGACTCCTGAATGTTGTGTCAAACAAATTTGGGCTAAGTTAGGCAAACGTTTATAATTAATTTCAGAGCAGCTTAATTTTTACACGTTAAGCAAACGGGTATCTTGTTTTAGGCTCTGAAATGAGGCGGCAACTCAGTATGAGTCTGTGTGTGATTTATTTAAGAAGAGACTTGCTTAAGAACTCTGAAGTCGTGCTTGGAGTTGAGCTGGTGCTCCACATTCACACACTGTGGCATTATCTCCTTCAAATGGCAGCTTCATAGTGAGGCAGAGTCTGAAACTCAGAAATTTGCAGATGAAACTCAAAGTTTATGAGCCTGTCTCTTTTCTTTTTGTGGTGATTTGGTGCTGGCATAACTCTAATGACATCAGGCACTTAAGGAGTGACAGTGCTGTAATAAAGACCTGAAGACTAATGGTGTTTGCAGTGCCGTTTCTTGTCCAGTCTCTGTCTGCTAACAGCTCACTGTTTGACCCTGCCCACCTTTTCCACAATTGAACAAACATCAGCTGACCAACAACAGTTTCTGCATTTAGTGTTCAGGATCCCAATTTATTAATCTTTCCAAGCAATAGCCAAACTTAGGTCGGCTCAGTTTCAAAGGTCATAAAATCTGGTTTTATGGCCATAGGTGGGAGCTCTGAGGGGTGATGTTAATTCACAAAATGAAGGATTGGTTGCTTTGAAAGACCAGAAGAGACCTAACACAGCACATGACAGACATTGTTGTCCCTTCAGTGATGTTGTGTACAGTTCTGTGTAGCTTAGGATGTTCCCTGCCTTATCTTCACTGAACTGTGGCCACTGAAGGTGGCTGTAGTGCCACTGTCTTGCTGGACCCTCTCATGCAGTTGGTTTCTGGTCTGCCCATGCAGAGTAGTTTAATGTTTTATTTCTGAGTTAATGTGTATCTTTAAAATTGTTTCTCTTAGGGCCTTTCCTGATGAATTATAAGTAACCTGTGTTTTGTCTTTAAAATCTGATCCCACTGAAGCCAAGAGAGGTCTGAAAATGATTATGGAGGAAACATGCTAGTTCTTAAAATGCTGCAAATGGTGTTTCATCCCATGCCTCCCTTCCTGCCATGCTTTTAATTCTTTAAGGATCCCTAAATAGGTGCTTTTTAAATCAAAGCATTAAGGAGCAAAAGCGTGGTGCGGAATTATGAGCCAGATGTTGGTCATGGTAACTCAGGTGTGCCATTCCCTAACACCCACTCAGCTTTCCTCATGGCATTTCTCCAAAGAGGACCCGAGGGCTGGATGCAAGCTGAGATCAATCCCCAGCCTCTGGCGTATGTTTGCTGAGGTTTGGAGCGGTATATTGAGTTGTAGTTGTGTGAGCTGAGAAACAGAGACAACGTGATGTTGGGAGCAAGCCTGGATCTTGGGAACATATTGCCTAAGTGACCAGAAACTAAGCTGCTGCCTTTGTGCCAAACCGAAGTTGCAAGCTATGTGGGTTTCAAAACTTTGTTAAAAAAAACACTTGTTAAAAAGTAAGCTGCATTCAATG
>WEIV01029973.1:347188-465398 GCA_013390005.1 Calyptomena viridis | reverse complement strand
CAATCTACTGTGGTTTTTCTCATCAAGCAGGAGTACATAGAGATGTCTTTCAGGGGTTGGGTGCCAGAGTTGGCAAAGTGCTGGGTTGCAATTTTTTTCCATTTTTGCAGCACCATCTAAGGAGAAGGAAAAGGCCATATGTTTTGGCTGTGTATCATCTCAGTATATGCTCTGAGTTTCAGGTTCCTTGGGGAGCATGAGGTTCCAGAAGGAATATAGTTTTTGTTTTTTTTTTTTCTGCTGCTGATGTAAATTTTGCAGGCTGTAAACCTGCAAACTGGTTATGGTGGGGTCCTCCTAACCTATTCTGTCTAATCTGGTTCTGTGAGATATGTCTGTGTCTGAACTGTTGGTTGAACTTTGTGAACTCCACAGGCAACACTTCTGGTGGAAATTAAAATGCACCATGAACCCTCTTGTGTTTTGAGGGTTTTTTGAGCTGATAAACTGCTCTTAAAAAATGGTATGTCTTACAATCTCTGAGTTAGTTGTTCATTTCAGGGCTCATGAAATTTAACAGGTAGACAAACCAGTCAGCAGTACTTGTAAAGCCCAAGAGTTTGTCTTTGCAGGTTGAGAGACTTGAAATCTCCAACGAAGTGTGGATGTCCATTATAATCTTCATTGATCTGCCACGAAAGGGTTGGAGCTCACAAAATTCTCTGGTAAACCAAAAGATCATTTAACCCCACATGGCATGCCATGTCTTTCAGTATTCTGTTAGGGTCTTAACATGCTGAAATCCATCCTTGTCAGACTCATGAGGACTACAAGGCCTGTGGGTAAGGCAAGTGGTGTTTTTAATCCTACTGTGAGGCTCCGTGGATTTATATCCTTGTTTGCTTCATTCTGTATGGTTTTGCCAGCAAAGAATTTTTTATTCTCAGTGGTCTTTCCTACTGTGGATTGAATAACTTAAGCTTGGGCTTTGACAAAATACATCTCTCTGAGCAGGTAGAAACCCTGAATTAAAGAGTTGAAGGAGCGTGTCCCTTCTCTGTGAAACATGTTTGAACATCACACGTATCAGCACAGACCATGATTCTGGTATATCCAGCCTCATGGCATAGGTGTGAACAGAGAAGACAGAAAATTGTGGTGTAGTGTTGCCTGTTGGACTTGAAGAAAGGCAATAAAGAAATATTTGCTTCCTTAGTCCTGTGGTAAACCCATGGTAAAAAGTTGAGAAAGCTGTCCTTTTTTCCACGTGTAGGTAGAGGAGTTTGTTAGGGTCATTACATACCTAAATGTTATAAATATCACAAGATGAACTATCTTGTCCTGCTTACTGAATGGTCCTTGTTTTAAAGTCCTGCAGTGCTAATGACTGGGCCTAAAATCCCTTGCTTCACCTGTTTGGGGCAATAGCAAGGTAGATTATGTACACGGAGGGGCTCTAGTCTATATGCTGGTGCTGCCTGGGGCTCCAGGACAGGGAGATCAAAGCATTTCTGAACTTGATTCTCTCTTGGAATATAATGGTTGCTGCATTTTTTTCCGTAGAAACATCTGCCTGGATGTAATCATTTGCCATGAGACTTTCATTAGTAAATGCCCCACTTTGACTGTCAAGGACTGAGTCCAGAGTCTTGCAGTGGGATTCTTTCCCTGAAAGACTTGCTGACTTTTCTGGCTTGTGTGCATGCACAGGCACATATATATGTGCATACCTTCTACACAGTAATTTGTTGTAAATTGCTGCCAGCTTTTGAACTTCAGGGGAGGATGGAAGGGCCAAGAAAACCAAAACAGGAGAAGGAAAAGCCCACCCTACCTTGAAGTATCTCAGGTTTTCTTACCAAAGCCTGTGTGCTTGCAGGGCCCATTTGGCATTAATGAAGCTTTGACAAATATTTTTACAGGTGGATTAGTGCTAATGAAGACAGTTTTGGAAGGACCTGCTTACAGAACTCCATGTTGCTTAACTTTAAGTCCTGGGATTTGCTTTGGTCTGGGAAAGTCTGCAGAGGGATATGGCTATATGATTGCCCTGTCTACATGCTCTGGACTAGGCATCCAGTGTAGGTCATGTTTGAAGATATTAACACATCAAGCCTAGGCCCTTTGAATCAAGAGATAATACACGTTTAAAAGTAGCTTGTTGTTTCCCTTGGCGGTATTGTGGTTGAAGCACGTGGTGGTCTCAGTTAAACTAAAGGATGAGAATGTGCCCAGGAGCGTGAGGGACGTCCAGGAGAGCAAGTAATTTTTATTTTCCAGTACTGAGAACTGATAGATAAACCCTGACCATGCTGCTGTAATCACAAAAGGTTTCACAGCAGCAGAACCGGTACTCTGGATATCCTGGGAAGCAGGACTGGGGTGGCTTGCAATGATCTATGTCATGGTTTGGTGCCCTTGAAGCCCAGTGCATACAGATCTATATTATGGGGCTGGAACTACAAGAGGGAAGTAAAGGGCACAGTAGAACCTCCTGGACACTGCTCAGCTGCTTAGTGTGCAACTGATAATTCAGCCTTGATCTAAGCATTCATGTTTACCCCATAAAACTTTTCTCAGTGAAAACGGCAAGCCAGGTGCTTTTCCAGAATTTGTTCCTGTTGTATCTCTGCAGTGACACTAGTTCATAACAGTAGAAGGGTGTTTATTTGTAAAAAGAAACAACCACATTGGGAAAGAAAAGGGTTGTTTGGCTTGATCTCCATCTCTTACGTGCCTTGACTTTTTGATTTGTTGTACGTTATATTACATACAGGATTGTGACTTCAAGTTCGCCCCTGGAGCCTGGAAGTGCTGTATTCCCCACATGAACTGTCTTCCTTAAAGGTATTTCCTCTTAAGGATATTGCCTGCCTTTATTTGAGGTTTTGTTTCTTGTAAACCCTTTTAATAGGATTGCACAGATAGTGTTTCATGAAGTATTTTTTTTTCATTTGAGGGAATAATGTAAATGTATGCCAGCAGGATGTTGTTGTGCAAGAGTTGATGTGTTTATGTAAAGTGGGAGAGCTTTATTTATGACACTGAAGAGTTAATGGGAATAAATCTGGACATTTGAGATCCCTGTTTCTTTGTGTGAGTTGTTGGATAGAAAGGTGGCAGGTCTGTTTTTTTTGTATGCACCTTGTGGACTTTCATGTGTTGGTTTCTTACATCATTATGTCAAGTCAGTGAGACGAAAGGAAACTGTTTTAATTTGGGTTTTGAAAGCATGGGGAAGGGAGGAATTTCTTTCCCTCATTGTCTGTCCCTACATTCTTCCCCTCTGTTCTTGAAAGCAGCCCCGGCCCCTGTGCTTGCAGTGCTGCACTGGAGTTCCAGCTCCAGAACATTGCTCACTGATGGCAGCAGTACATATACAAGGTGAAGATGTAGCTGGAATAGCAGCAGGATATACTTTTTTTTTTTTTTTAATTAAAGAACAGCTTATTATGCAGGTGTCTGTAGGCTTCTTGTAGCTGTAGAGGTCTGCAGTAAGATCCACTGAAAAATATGAAAGGTAGCTGTAAGCTATGCATGGGAAGACTGATATTTATTTATTCACTTTAAATCTGAGGCTATTCCTGCAAAAACAACATGCTTCTGATCTACAAAAAAACCCCCCAGTGTTCTCAAAGCCAGGCAGGGAATGTGAGGGAACAGTCAGGTGCCCAGCAGAGGGACTGCTCAGGAAGTACCAGACTGGCTTTATTTTTGTGATCCATTCCTGATGCTGGTATCTGGGGGATGAAAATGCACCTTTTGAAGAGGTATTTTGGGAACAGGAAAATAATGCCACAAGCAAGACTTGAAAACTTCTGGTTTATGAAAAATGAAATTAATTGCTTGTAGTTCTGCTTCCCAGAATTCAGGACCAGGTAAATAAAGAAAATGTTGTTAATGTGTAAATTATTGCTTCTGAAAGTAGAAAGGAATTATTATAGAAGGCATAGTTAGTGATGAAAGACCACATGGTGATTGGTAAGCCTTTGAACATTAGAGTAATGCGTGCTATCAAAATAGATAGATGTTTTGCCTTGGCTAATTTTTCCAAGGATGGATTGATGACATAGAGTCAGGAGATGTCAGAAAAGAAAGCATCCACCCTTGAATGGCAAAGCTCAATTGTTTTAAACAGAATTGATAGTGGCCAGTACTGGACTTGTGCTAATGGTTGCTCAAACTGTTAGATTGGCTTTTTTGTCAGATCTCAGATTTGGCCTGACAGCAGCAAACGTCTTCTATCAAAGTGTTAGTTTCTTTTTTTTTCCCTGCTTCCTGTTCTTTTTTAGTCATTTGACAATAATTTACTACCTTGCTTAGCTTTTTAGTCAGTTGTCTCCCACTCCGGAAAGCCAGGTTTCTTAAGTGCTTCTATGATGCCAAGTTAATTGCCTGAAAATAAGTGCTTGAAGATGGATCAAGTATTGTCTCATCAGCATTCAGCATCCCTGCCAGAGCATGGGAGGGGGAAAGGGAGGCAACGCCAGGAAGGTTTGAAGAAAAGAGATGGGAAACAAAGGAAAGCACGACTGTCCTGTAAATGGCCCTGGCTGAGGACAGCCAGCAGAGCTCTCCTTAGATGTGACTGAATCTGTGCTGTACTTGCAGGTTATCCTGTGAAATGTCATGAGTGCTGCAGTGTGGACACAGGTGTGATTGATCTCCTGTTCCCCCAAATGGGAGGGGAGACTGTGCTTTTGGGTGGCCTTGGTCCTGGCTCTTACTAAGGCAAAGTTGAGACATAGGTGCCTATTCAGACAATGCTTGTGTTACTACTTTTTCTTCGATTTCTCTGCCTCTCTATAGACCATGGTGGGGGAAATGGGTGTTCCTGACTTGTCATTGTGCTGAGGATGATTTCTAGATAAGTGAGCAGTCTCAGAGCTATGTCTAGAACGGAAGAGTACGTAAGTGATTATACAAGTTAAAAGTGTGGAGAGCAGAGGAGAAATCGGAGCTGGTGCCTGTGAGCCCACCTCACTGCTGGTATGTAATGCCGTCAGCACAAGACTGGGTATAGCATAGCACCTTTTCACTTCCAGGGATGGTATGAAAAAAAGAACAAGAAACATACTGCAATGAAACAATGCCCATTTGAGGCAGGACAGGAAGGATTTTATGGGATAAAGCACCCAGCATCCCCATTTAGGCTTGCAGATGACTTTGAGGGAAATGTGGAGGTGAGGAGCAATGATAAATGCCTGAAAAACATGACAAACAGACACTTTGTGCAGGGACTGAAGGGCAAGTTGGGTCCTGCTAAGATGCCCTGTGTCTCAGCTGTAGGCAGGCCAGTAGCTTCCTGTGAGAGCACAAAAATGTTGGGGTACCTGGCTGCTCAGCTCTACTTGTCACCTTGAGTTATGATTCCCAGCTACAGGGAGAAGGAGAGTACCACTCCCTCTAGACTTGCCAGTGCTGCCAGGGCTTTTGCTTTATCCTCCTTTGCCGAATACCGCCAGGGCTGCTTCCTGGGATTTAGCAAATCCTCTACTATTTCAGTGCTGGAGGGTATTGGCAGTGTTCTTGATCCCTCCTGCCCCATTCTTCCTCTGATTACTTACGCTTGAGTGAATTGGACTCCACATCCTGAGACGTTTCTTGCAGTCCTCTCCAAGACACACTGGGCAGATTTGCCCTAATGGTATGCATATTTGTGCCAGTCCTCTTACCTGACCTTAGTGAGTTCCAACACCTTTTCTGCTCGCCCTTAATCTGGGAGAGCCTCCCCACTCTAGCGAAGGGAGCAGGCTTTTATTCTGGCTTGTGCATCATCAGCGGATTTGTTAACTAAGCTTTATATGTAAAACATTTAATAAATGCAATGTCAGCGCTTTAGAGAACCTGCCTGACTTTCACATACCACTGGCAGGGCCTGCACTTAGAAATACTTGTTCTTGCACTAGAAAATTTGATATTGACATGTGAATATGTGTAGTCTGTATTGGTCACTTTGAGCATACATGTTACTTGAAAGCATTTTCTACCTTTCAACCTTCAATTTGAGATCAATTTCTCAATTTGAGAAATGTTGCAGTTCTTTACTTGATTAGGCAAGACTAAAAGTAAATAAATATAGTTGAAATGCACTCTGAAAATTATTTAATATTGCTTTAACAAGGGCTCTTCATCTATATTTGTGCCTTTTATCGGACGTGCAACCCTCAATTAACGCGTCAGCCTTTCTTTACTGTTCATCTGTGAATGTTATCCCATTTATTGCCTGTGTTTTTGAAGGACCTTTCACTACCACATCTGCACAGCTCTTCCATATCTCATTTGCCTAACAGGTTGGGGCTGGCAATAGCCAGAAAGGAGTGTAATGAGCCAGAGAGAGCCCAGCACGCAGGGTGCATATATTCATCAGCATCCTAGGTGATAAATTGGCACATATACCTCTGTCGGTGCTCACACGATAATGTCAGTTCAATAACATCCCTTCAGGATGGTAAGGTGGATTTTACATTTATAATGAATGAGATAATTTCATTACTGTTGCTAGCAGCAAAGAAGTTTAGAGGTAGTCCAGTTCTCAGCCTCATGAGAAGCAGAAATGATGAAAGAAATACTGCGGCATTCCTCAGCACACATTTGATCCATCAATCACTCAGACAAAGCATGCACTCCTAAACCATTAAAGTGTGACATCTTCTTCTCAGGCTTTTGAGTTTACTGACTTTAAAGCAGCAAGTCAATTGGGAAGCCAAATCTAGGCTGGGAGGAGAAGAAAAAACACTATTAAAATACTAACTTGACATGCTTAGGTTTGTTTGATAGGCTAACAGACTGCTAATATTTAATTTTAAAAACCTGGATGCTGTCCAAAGCAAACTTATGAATAGCATAAGTCATATTAAAGCAAACTTTCATTAAGCAACAGCTTTCTCATAATTAGTTTCAGCAGAATGATACGGTTTCAGAGAAACTATGGCATTTCTTTATTTTGGTAACAGCGCTTTCTGCTAAAGGTCATTTCCAGAAGGTTACTCATGTGGTGCGATGAATTAAATGGGGAACAGGTAAATCCAGAAGAAAAGCTGCACCAGGAGTCCCACTCCCGTTTGCTTGTTGGCAGTCCCTTGGTCATGAGCGTTGCCATAAAATTTAACCTCTAGGAGCAGTCACTGGGGGTTACTTCAGTGGTCTGATGTGCTGGTTACAGTTCTCTGTTGGAAATGCCACTATTAGTTACCCACTAACTGGGTGGGAAGAAGAGTACGAAGAAATACAGGGTTAAATAGTTCTGAAATGAAATTTTCTGCTTAAATGACACACCGAGATAGTCAAGTGGTTGTACTGGAAATAGAAAGATTTGACTGATGTGTGAGATGCTCACAGCTGTTGCATGGTTGCATCCTGTCTAGTTGTACAGTGATGTGTGCTGTTGCACAAGTGAATTGTGTGTCCTTGCAGCTGGTTACACTGAAAATCATAAAGTTTTGTTTCCAGAGATTTTGGACTGGTGTAGGATTTATGCTTTTGCCTTTCCTTTCATAAACTACATTAAGTTAATTGCTGATGAAGGGAGGAACATGCACAGAAATACCCAAAGGGAGTTAGGAGCCCAGATTGTCTTTCTGAAACTGCCCTTGATTCCCTAAATAGAAACATACACATGTGAAAATACAAATTTTATCCCAAAATAATTAGATAGACATGATTTGTAATTAGTGGTTTTTAAAAGTTATTATTATTTTAATGCTTTGTTACTTTCACAGTAGTTCTAGCATTTGAACTAGTAAAGCCTCTGCAGTGATAAGGAGCAAGGGAGGTTTTATTACTCTTTGGCATGTGTTTGTTTTCAGTGTCCCTGTTTTAGAAGCCATAATATGCATGTGAGACCAATGTTTGTATTTCCTGAGTGATAGAAATGAGTTGTGGGAGACAAAGGCATCAGTGGGTGGCGTCAGCAAAAAGCTCTGAAGGTGGCCCTGGACATGAGTCCTGCAGCTACTCCTCAGAGGCATGGGAGTTCATGTTCTTGACAGCTTCCCCTCCAAGGTCTTCGGATTGGCTCTTAATTGGCAAGCTCATTAGCAGGCTTGCTAACAGGAGGGAGAGTGAGCCAAATTTGTATTCTGTCAGCACTTGCTGTGAGGAGTCAGTAATCAAATAGATTTTTTACAGTGTCTTTTTTGGTGTCTACTTCTAATGGCTCAGGTTTGTAGGCCTGCTATAAACCCCAATAAATATAAGAGCCATTAATAACTGATTGACCAAAGGGATTTATGTAATCATGGGATTACAGATGCTAATTCCTTCCTGCAGTCATGTTTCTGTATTTCATTGATCGGGGAACTGGCTTTAACACTGATTTAAATTAATGGCGTGACAATGCAAGGGTGGGTTTAATGCCATTTGGATGCCAAAAGGTTGCTTGGGCTGAGTGATGCTTGGGCTGGTTTCACGACACTGGAAGAGGGAGGTGGGAAATGGTTGTGTATCATGAGGACAGCTTCTCCAGGAGTTGCAGCCAACTTGCTTAGTAGCCATCTCGGAGGAGGCAGCCATACCAGGCTGCATTAAGCCTATCTCCGTGCAGTCTTTGCATCTGTGAGAGATGTGTGCTGTTCTTTGAATGCTAATATCCAGATTTTGTAAGGCATGTAGGCTATTTGGCTGTTCCAAATGGGAATTCCGGAGCTCTTCAGCTGCGGGGTAGGTCCAAGGAAAAAGAAGTGCTATGCTCCTAAAAAGGAGATTGTGCCTGGGCCATGGAGGCTAGAGCTGCTGAGTGCTGTAACTATGAATGTCACAGAGGGGGACTGGGGCTGAATGGTGATGGGTCAAAATGGCTTCTGTGGGTATGGGTATCATAGAATCATTTGGGTTGGAAGGGGCCTTAAAGATCATTTAGTTCCCAACCCTACTGGCATGACTAGTTGCATGACACCTCACAGCCTGGCTAAACCTTGGGCCTGAGCTTGAGGGGTCTGTCACATATGGGACTGTGGGACACCACTTGCAGAAAAGGGATCGTTTGGTCACGAGCATCCCTGTTCCCAAGTTTCCCCCATGGCTATTATGCATGTCTCCACACTGTGTGTTACCAGCTGGAGTCACCCCACTAGGCTGGATCTCTGTGTCCTTCCCCTAGTTAGTATGGAGTGATGGGACTGACTGACACAGATCGTTGTCTCATCCATGTATTTGAAATTTATGTTCTTAAAACCCCTTCTTGTCTCTTCCAGAAATTACTGAGGAGTATTTCCTCTGATATAGTACCTGAGTCTCTTTCCCAGCTGTCCAGGTCTTTCATCTGAAATTTGACCTGAATTTTCACCTGAAAACCAAATTGATTTTTTTCGAAGATGTAGCTAAAATGATTGCCAACTGCTGGAGGGTTTGGCTTGCTGAGCATAGGATGCTCCTGCACTAGTAATGTGGAAATGTTGCAGAGATGCTGTGAATAGGGACCCACAAAGCACTGTAAGACAGCTCTTACTGTACTGGCTTGTTGCTATCTGCTAAAGACATGCAACTTAAGGTAAAGCAATGAGACCTGGACATATGAAAGTGTGTGTCAGCTCATCAGTGTTTTAAGTAGGCTGTGGGAAGTGCTTCTAATGAACCTTCTTTTTTCTATCTTAAAGTAAATAAAATTAAGCTGAAAAAATGCTGAATAGAAAGCATCATATGGCAGTGGTAGACAGCCAGTGTTTGTAATGTGAAATGTGCTCTTGATTCCCAAGGCATAAGATGCAGGTGGTGCCACGTGTGTGATGCCTTTGAACGCCAAATGCGCCAGTTACATCTGAAAGGTATCAAACCCAAAATCTGAGCGCCTATCAGCTCTGTCAGGCAAAATCCTCTGTGAAAAGTAGCTGCTGGTAAAAAACCAGACAATATGCAGAGATGAAATGCTTTTCATCTGTGTTTCTGAGCTAGATGTTTTCCCCCAAGCTTAAATTATTTTTTCTCCTTTTTTTTTCCTCTCAAAAAAGCAGCACTGACAGCTGCAGAGTTACTGTGGATATGAAGAAAACAAATAAAAAGTAGCACTGAGTTTGCTGGATTGGTGCCCTTGCTCTTTTGTGTTGTGGTGCACAGACCAGAGCTTCTTGTGGATGCCATTTTCTGCTGTACCCTTCCATCCAACAGCAGAAACATTCCCAAGGGTAGCATTGCCATCCAACTCTAGGAACAATAGCCCTGTTGTGCCATTTTGGGAGGCTTCAAGAAGTTAGGCCTGTCTAAGAACAAGTGTTTCTGGACAAGCTGTTACAATTTCTGGTTCCACCCTGTTCCTGACCATATTGTATCTTATCTGCTGGGGCTTGATGCACAGGTCGGCACAGCTGAGGGGAAGATGCTCTTCCCCAAAGGGAATCTCACTTTGTTTCCTTAACAACTCCACATTTTATGGCCCTCTTACAGTTTAGTTGGTATAAAAAGTAATATCACAACTTTGTGTGTCTGTTAATTACCATCTTATTTTTTTTATTTGTCAACAGCTTAGAACTGAGTGTTACGACTTAAGTATTCTATCTGGGCTCTCTTTCAAGGGATGGCATGAATGAGCAGCAGATGCTGGATTAATGTCTTGTCCTAATCTCCTTTTATTTGCAAATATCCCGTTCCTTGCAGATGGCTCTGAACAACAAAAAGCAGACACAGTCTGCCTCTGGGGAAAATTAGGTTGTTTGTGGCCACTGCTGTCTGCACTATAATCCCTGCTGGCAATTTCTTCTTTTCTCACCAGAGATAGGGTTCAGTGGCACTTTGAAGGCACAGCAAGGTGGTATTGGAAGCAGCATCCATTTAGACTCTGAGGCAGGGAGGTGGAAAGAGAAAGAAAAGGACTTTCTCTTTTTAGAGAGCAGGAGGTTGCATTTGTTTCTTCTCATTGCCCCTTCACCAATGCCATGCAAAGGAGTTCAGGACAGTTAGCTAATGTGGGCATCTCTCCTTGTAGCTCGAGATGTTTTCCTGTGGCAATGGGCTGACTCAAACTAATTTCAAGACAATCAGTTCTCTATCTTGACTGCTGTCCTTAAGCCTAGCTGATGTGCAGCAAGCCAGCACTCGCTTGTGACTTTACCCTCAACCTGTCAAAGTTCTTTTTTTATAAAAGAGATCAAATTTGATGTGATGAATTAAGGGCAGGGCAAGGCGATAACTACTTTTGCAAAAGGTGAGGGAAAAGGTGCTTATCAGGAGATAATTAATCATGAAAATCAAATGATCAGATCAATCTTTGTGACCTGGCTGTACCTCAAAGAGTGTCAACAGAAAAATGCAAGAAGCTTCCAGTAAAAAATAGGTGGTGCTGCAGGAGAGATGAGCCAGAGGTACTGTGTGTGAGCAGAGGTTGATGGTACTTGAAAATTTGTTATCACTAACTACACAGCAAGAAAATTGTACTGCAGATGTCAATGTCATATTCTTAGACCAAAGTGGAATGCTTTTAACACTAAGAAAGCATGAAATTGCAGTAGGTAATTAGCTACCAAAAAAGTATCACTAGGATGCCTGAAGCAGCTTTCTGGATGCTGCCTAGGTAATCTAGGAACAAGCCTGGGTTGTGGTGTGGATGATCTTTTGGGAGTTTGGGTTTACATTTGTTTTGTGTGTTATAAAGATCTCCTCTCATCCCGTTGGTGTTACTGCTGCCTGTGAGACTGGGGTGCTGACTGTGCCTGACAGCCCACCCCAGGGTCATTGTAGCTCTTGGACCAGCACATGAAGGTGAGCTCTGAGCAAAAAACAGCAGTGGCTGTAGGCAGTTGAGGACAGGATCTGATGTCTTTGCCTTCAGAGCGGATGAAGTCCCTCAGACCTTCAGTTTGCGGCTACATGACTGTCAGGACTGGTAACTCCACTGAAGAGAGTTGAAAATTTGGCTTCTTCATCACTTAAATGCTTTTAAAGGTGAGATTAGTTTAAAAAATTGTTCCTGTATCAGCTTCAAGCATATTGAAGTACCAACATGGTAGTATTGTAAATTGTAGTTATAATTGCAGCATGAGACCTACTTTTCATCAAGTCTATCATGGCAGCAGTACCAGTGAGTCTATGGCAGGACAAGGCTCCCTTGTCACTCTTTCTGGTGCTTGAATCAGGTTGATTAAGCATCCTGCAGGTATGTTGACATGTGTTAGTTGCACCTTTGACAGAAATATGTTTGTGCCTTGAGGCTCCTGCTTTTTTGGAAGTATGTGGTTTATCTTATTTAAAGCCTAGAAATTGAAACAAGGTGTGTGCATCTTTTTCCACTTTAAAAGCTGACAAAATGACTCCAATATATGGGCCCTATCCTAAATCCTCTGCCACCACTGGGTGCTCTGCCACGTATAAGCAGTGATGGGACAGGCCTGACTCTGGAGAGAAAATGCCCGTCTTCTAAAGCACTGTTTTCAATGTAGCCTTTGCTCTGTTTTCCCCTTTTCTCTTTGTTAGAAATTTTTCTTCTGTAATTGCACTGAAATTTGCCATTTTTTTGGCTGCAATGCATAAGAAAAGCTCAGCCAGATGTGGTCTCATACGCATGTACCCCTGTAGCTAGATGGTGTGAGTCGTTTGAGTGCTTAGTGCATATCTTTCTATGCTGGGCGCTCTGACTATTGTTAAATATTTTGTTAAATAAATAAATCTGCTGTTTCCAGATGGCAATTAAGACATGTCCAGAGTTTGTGCCATGACATTTTGTTCATCATAACTGCTTCCTTATGCTGTTGCTTTCTGATCTTCTCATCTTTTCATGGCAAACTGTTGCAGGTGCCTCAGCCCAGGTGTAGCATCTCAGGCAGCTGACTTGAGGATCCTCTTGAAAGGAATGTGTTTTTTGCAGTGTTGTACAGGCTGTACTTAATCTCAAATTCACTTAACCCCCTTAAAAATATTGTGTTCCTGCCCCTTTCCTGACATATTTCCAACACTTACTCTGTGTCTCTGAATTCAGGATGTTAAAGGAGGCTTTGTGGGTGAATGTCCTTGGAAGATTTGCTTTATTGTTTTTTGTTTGGTTATGGGGCATTTTTGGTAGTGAATTCCCAGGAGAAAAAGAGCTGCTGTATAGTTTTGAGCAGGCATCAATATTGCTATTAGCTTCTGCTGTTTTGAAGTGTTGAGACATTGCTAGGTAGCAAAAATATCACAAGCCATGTGGCATATTGTCTGAGCTGAGGAAAAAAATTGGGCTTTGGAAATCTGCACATGCTCCTGATGCAGAGTGGGATTCAGTCCCTTACTCATGTCCATCTGGTGGCCTTCAAGTGAATTTTGGGTGGTTTGGGGAGCAATGGAGGCTTACCTTCTCTCCAAGCCAGTTAGGGAGATGGCCTAATGGGGCTTGTCCCTAGAGGAGCAGTGGCAGTTTGCTGCAGCCATTTGCTCAAACATCCCTTGTGTTTGTTTCCATCTGTAGAAGTGTGTCTGTAAGGGATTGATTCAGACCAACCATTGCCACTTCGGTGTAATCCCAGCTCTGCCAGCCCCGAGGCTTTTCTGACGTTTCTGCTGAGGAGTGCAGACTCACAATGACCAATGCTTAGTAAAAGTGCCTTGGCAATTGTTTGTTGTGGGGCTTTCGGTTTTGGGTTTTTGTTTTTTTTCTCCTTGAAGCAAACTGCCAGTGTCTAATAGTACCAAGGCTGATACATCTGTAGTTTGGTACAACAGATCAAGACAGTGCTGCCAGCTCTAAGAATAATGCTGTCTCCAAAGCACATGGAGCAGGATTAAATGGTTTTCCAGCAACCCGCTGCCATCTGTGCAAACCATTTCCCAAAATACGCTGGTAAATGCCTGTGGGAAGAGCTGCAAGTCTGGTTGTGTTTGCAAACCAGTAGATTAGTCATTGGTCCTGTCAGCAAGGTTATACATCAGCAGCCTAGGTGGAAAGACAGCAACAGGAACAAGGCAGGTACAGAGCAGCTGTGTGGAGTAATGCCCACTCCTTGGAGGTGGTGGGGAAGGCAAGGTGGTGAGTGCCAGAGAACTGAGAGGTTTTGGATCTTTGCTTAACAGAGATGTCCCCCAAAGCATCAGTGTTATTAAGCAGGGATTGGGCATTTTCCATCAGGATGGCAGTGATGGTGGTGTTATTATCTGTAGAGATGAGAGGCTGTTATTTCTAGAGATTCACTCTAAGCCAGATTCTGCAGTCTTTACTTAAGTTCAGCAACTTGATTTTCTGAATCTCATGGGGTTTGGTGAGAGCTATTGAGTGCTAAACCCAGATGAGCTTGAATATTGGTAGAATAATCTGATCTTATTACCTCAAATGCTATATTAAGACTCTGTAATTAAAAGGGGGAGAGGGATCTTCAAAGCATTCTTCTTTTCATATCACTATCTTGCTTAAAAAATGTATCTTTCTGAGAGAAGCTTTCCCACTGAAGTGTGCATCTCCACAGAAGGAAAAACAAATACCGACTCTGACATAAGCTCTGTTCTTCCTTGAGGCCTGTGAGATAGCAGCATAAAATGTGACATTTAACATCAGCCTTTTCTAAAGGCTTCTAGATAATTGTGAAGGATTCCTTTGTTCAGACCAGTCACTTTTCACAGCTCCTCTGAAAAACCTCTGGAGGGAAATATCAAAAGCAGAAACCTTCCACTCTGATATGGAAAACACTGCATTAAGAGGGGTGTTTTTAGCATTTGTCATACCTAAAAATTGATAAGGATTCAGCCATCTTGCTAAACTAGTAAGTTCAAGACCATGACTTCAAAACTGCTATACTGTTGTTTGTCATACTTGAAATGGGTCAGGACTGTGAAGAGCCCAGTCATGAAAATGATCCATTATTTTGATGACCTCTATTCATGTGAAGGCAAGATTAGTCACTGGAGTTTATTTGGTGTCCGACCATCAGCTGTTTTATAAGGAAATTGTGAGCTCTTGGAGGTAGAAGATTCTGGCTACTCAATGTTGTACTACCTAGGGGCGGGAGGCTCAGAACCAGGGTTGAAATCTTCATTCAGGTGAAATTATTCCAGGGAAAACATTTTGGTTTGCAACCAGAAGGCCCAAAAAATAATAATAAAAAAACCTTTTCAGTCATGGTAAATGAGGTCTCTTTTGATGTTCCCAAGTCCTTTTTGAAAAGATGAGGAGTCAGTTTGAGGGTTATGAGTTAACTAGAAAAGCGACATTAGACAGGTCCATTAGAAAAGTTACATGAAATCGAACAGACAAGATTTAGCATGAATATGTCAGGGAGGCCAGACAAGACCCTATCATGGATGAGTTGCAGAGGCATAAGCAGAACACATGCTCCCAAATATCAGCTCCTTGCCTGCCCCCTCATTCCATACAACTTCTCATCACCAAGCAGGGTAAGAAGAAAGCTTTGCTTCTGTTGTGAGGTGTCAAGCACTTTGTTTTGATGTGAAATTTAAATTGGAGAAGGAGGGCTTGAAGCTGCATTTGCTTACAGGCTTGGGATTGTAAGGCCCCTTCACTTTTCTTGAAGGAATCTGATTTGCTGCTCTGAATGCTCTTTGAACATCAGGACTTTGATTAAGACTGTAAAAAAATCGTACGTTTGTATCTGGTTTTAAGTTGAAGTTGTAAGTGTTTCTCTGGCACTGTGAGAGAAAATCAAGGGGGTTTTCCTAAGTCACAACCATCACTGGAGTGGTGCTGACACTTCCCTGAACTTTTCTTGGGGGCCTGTGCTGAATTTCAGATTTGTAGTGAAACCTGAATGCAGGTCAGCACAGCACTGCCTCAGAGATGGTAACAAAACCCCTTGCTCGGTGCTATTTATAGTATTCTAATTTGTATTCTGGCCTGCTAAGATCTCTGGGGACTGAAATAATGGTGACCGTAACTCGGCTCCCAAGAACGAACCGATTCGAGCAGGATTGCTCTCTTCTGTAGCTATTGAGTCCCAATTAAATGATCCCGTTGACCTGTCTCTCCCCCTCTCAGAGGGGCCTTATAACATGGTACAAACACCAGCAGTGCTTTTAACAACCTGACTGGCACAAGCAGAGAGAAATTTGGTGTAGTTGTGCTTCCCTCTGGAAGGTTGCCAAAGCTGAGGCTCTGGCAGCACTGACCTTTCCTTCTTAGTCCACGTACTGTTTTGTTGAAATCGATAGGATCTTGGCAGCATGTATGTTGGGAGGGGCTTAAAAATGGAACAGGAATACTGGAAGGGAATCTGAACACAAACTCGGAGCAAGATGTCAGTGGAGTAAGAGGAGCTGTAATCTAGTGGATTAGTTGAGAGGCAGTGATTCCCTCTGTCTGCCACAAGTCCCTTTTCCCATGTTTCCAAAACCATTGTGTGCCTTGCTGCCTTGTTTTATAATATCTAATTGATGGGGAATTATTTGCCTGGCACTTTGAATATGGTTATTATTGATTTTTACAGCTAGGAGGGACTGTAGCTTATTCATTTCGACCTCCAGTGTGTCACAATGCTTTTGTTTTCCAACCTGCTTCTCTCTAGATTCCTGTAGCCTGGATTTTAGGTAGTCATAAGCATTGCTTTTATACCTACCCTTGCTTGTAGTCAAGAATATGTTGCTATAACTCTTACATCTCTTTGAACAAAACCATGTCAAGGCATCCTTTCCTTCTTAGCACAGCCTCCAACAATCCTTGTGCAAGTATGTCTGAGTGTGGGGAGTTCCGGGGTCTTGTTTGTCTGGCTACATATATAGTGCCAATAAAAATAATACAAATAATCTTAACGTATGTTTTCTGTTGGTGGTTTTTTTTTGTTTGTTTGTTTGTTTGCTTTGGGTGGGGTTTTCTTGGATGATGTTATTTGGTTCTGTCCCTTTTTTCCTTACTCCCTCATCTTTGCTGTTGAAACTTCAGTGCTTATATTAAGGTGCTTTGTGCACTGATTACTCAGGGCTGCTTTTGGTCCTGTATTTACTTGCAGCAAAATACAAACTTTTTGGATACATAGGATGTAGGACAGCAGCGTGTGTCTGCTTTGAGTACTCTTCTCTCCCAAGTAACTTTTAAATGTGATCTTGTACTGTATGTTTGGTTTGTTGTTGATGTTGTGTTTTTTTTTAAATAAAGAATAAGATGCATGGCTGCTTTTTAGATCGGTAGGGTTTTTTATGTTTGTGAGTCTATAATATTTTTATAAAACACATTTATTGCTAGTGATATACATAGGCTGCAGCCTATGAATAGAGTGGTACAACCTGTCCTGGCACACTGTGGTCTATGGACACACATCTACTGTTATCCTGAAGAAATAGTTTGAGATAACTTGTTCCTCTGTGAGAGTTATGTCCTGCTTACCATGGAATTTAAGCACGTGTATGGATTTTTTATTAGGAAACATGATATAAGATCACTTGTTTCAGAACACAGTATTTGGGACAGTACAGTGCTAATGCTGAGTTTAGGCAAGTTGCTATCAAGGGCAGAGTTGCCTTTCTGCTTGTGGGCCATTTCTAGTATTATTTTGACATGGTTTTTGTGTTAAAATTTATTATTCTAATTAAGAAAACCTGTGATGTCCAAGATAATGTTTTGTGTTTGCAGCTAGGTGTCAATACTTCTCTCTTGTGGCAGAGTGCAGTTTGGATGAGGCTGTAACACAGCACTTGAAAATGATGAAAGAATGTCTGCTAAGGCTAAATCCTTGCCTGTCTAAGGTAGTTTTGTGGTACTTGGGTATATTGGCTGTTTTGGCCTTGAGCACACTTTAATGAGCTGCTTCTTAAGCAAGCAGAGGGTTTTTCCGACTTTGTTGCAGGAGCTCAGTCTTCCTTCATAATATGCCTGTGAGAGGGTGACAACTGTGGTAAAGGTTTTGTGCCTTTACGTGTGGAAGCAGTGTCTGCTGGTAGCACAGGCTGCTGAAAACTGCTGTTCAGAATTGCCTCTTCCAGCAGTTTTATTGTGAAACTCTCTGTATTTCATATCTTTCTGGAATATCAGCTCCTTCAGTTCCATTACTGCATGATATTCACAGCTTCAGATTTTGTCCCTGAGCTATGGAGTGAACAAAAAAAAATGCACATCATTCTGGTAAGGGGAGGCATCTCCCCTTCACACTTGGAAAACAAAAAAAATAATCCAACTAATACATAAAGGGAGGATGTATGTATTAATTTTTTCCTTAAAAAAAAAATCTCAATTTTTGAGGCAAAGAGCAGTAATATTAGAGAGTAATGATCTGCAAAACAGAAGCAATTCAAGTGCATTAGAGGATAGCACTGTAGAGGAAGCACAGAGAATGAAGGTAAGGTAGCATAGCATTTGCCTCACTATTTCTTTTTTTTTTTACTATTTATTATGTTTTTGCTCAGTATTAGACATGGAGATTGCAGCTCCTGGACCCTAGTCTTCTGATATTTAAGGGTTTTTTTGTTTCTGTTTTTTGTTCCAGTCCCTTGTTTATGCTTCTATATGCATATATTATAAGCAGGTGAGTGGAGGCATTGCAGCAGGTAAGAAAAATCGTGAAGTTTGGTCTTGCATTTGCTATTCTGTTGTTGTTTGTGTTAGGTGCAAATCTGTGTTGGGATCCTTTAAACCTGTGTTAAAATAATAGCTTAGAAAAAAAAAAAGTAATGCAGACGTATGTGCACACTGTTTACTGTTGGTCAGTAAACCCTGGGGAGAGGTGTTTTATCATCTATTAGCTGAGAGTTTAAAACCAACAAATCCTTCCCCTGCGGAGATAAAGCTCTTGTGAACAGTTCATTATCATAGTCTCTGTTTTGCTCCTGAGTTCTTTCCTTCACAGAGTCACCTATTTAACAACCCACTCGTGTGAAGGGCCTTGGGAAGATTGCTGTTTATGGGCTGTGTGGGCTGGCAGCTGAGAAGGGAGAGCAGGATCTGTGTGTGAGTGTCACTGACCATCCTGCTGACCATCTTATGTGCCTGTTGAAGTGAACTGCTGTGGGAGGTGATGTGTTGTTTCCCACTTGCGAGCAGCGCTACGTGAGGTGGTGGGATGGCAACTTGTAGAAGCCTGCTCTATCTGCCACCTCACAGGGGACTGGGATTTGTGTTCGGGGGGGGTAAGCACTGTCTTTTACACGGGCAAAAAAGAAAAAGTTTGTGTGCTTGACCTGTGTTGCAGTGGTGTCTGGCAGCTCACTTTTTCAGCTAATGCTTTGATGTGTATTTTCAGAGTGGCTGTGACACTGTGAATGAGGGACAGGGAGTGACCTAAATTTTGGTATAAGGAAAAAGAAAGAACCCGGGCAGGCAATTTCATTGAGTGCCAGAAGAAATAGATGATAGACTGGCAAATGATGTTTTTTTTAATCTTTAAAACTGTACAGCTCTCATTTTCCTGAATGCGGTTTCAAATTGTTTTCCCCCTCTATTGTAAATGATAAACTCTTTGAAGGAGGGGGCAATCATTTCTACATTGTAGAAAGTGCCAAGACACATTGGTACTTACTTAAAGAATGACTCTCAGTTTTTTTTTTTTGTGTTCCTCCTTGTCTGACTTAGTAATGAAGGCTGTTTCAACAGAGGTAGCCTTTTTATTGCACTGTCTTCTACAGCCACAGACTGGGTAAAAGTTTATAACCCTTTAACAGCAGTTGGGTGAAGGAAAATAGATGTCCTGTGCTGAAGAGAAGCCTCTTTGCATATTATAGAATAGATGGAAAAGACGTACAAGATTGAGTTCAGTCCACCACTAAACCATGTTCCTAGGAGTCATGTCTACACATCTTTTTAAGTTCCTGAAGGGATGATGGCTCCTCTGCTTGCCTGGACAGCCTGTTCTAATGCTTTACAACCCTTTCAGTGAAGAAATTTTCCCAAATATCCAATCTAAACCTCCCTGGTGCACCTTGAGCCCATTTCCTATCCTTGTGTTGCTTCTTATCTGGGAGAAGAGACTAACCTCCACCTCACTACAACCTCGTTTCAGGTAGTTGAAGAGAGCAACAAGATCTCCTCTCAGTTTCTTTTCCTCCAGGCTAAAAAAGCCCAGTTCCCTCAGCTGCCCCACATAGGACTTAGTCTCTAGACCTTTCACCAGCTTTGTTGCCCTTACCTGGACTTGCTTCAGCACCTCAATATCTTGTAGTGTGGGGCCCAGAACTAGGCACAGTATTTGAGGTGTGGCCTCGTCAGTGCGGAGTAGAGGGGGCTGGTCTCTTTCCTGGTCCTGCTGCTGGCCATACAGTTTCTGATACAGGCCAGGATGCCACTGGCTTTCTTGGCCACCTGGGCACACTGCTGGCTCGTGTCCATTTCCACTGAGCAGCTGTCCAGCAACTCTGCCCCAAGCCTGTAGCATTGCATGGGATTGTTGTGAGATAAGTGAAGTTCCTGGCACTTACTCTTGTTGAACCTCATACAATTGGTCTTGTCCCATCAATCCAGTTTGTCCAAATTGCAGGTGTGTTGGTAGCAAATCTGAGGAAAATGCTAACAACTCCTTCCCCTTTTGCCAACTTACTCTATCATCTGTGTTACGAGATTTTTCTGTTAGGTAGTGTTGCAAAGTTCCTTCTGGAGCTTGCCTTCTGAGAGAAAAGTTGAGTTCTCCCTCCTCCCTGACCAAATGTCTATGATTTCACTGTTGCAGTCCATCCAGTGCTCAGCTCAAGGTGATGGCAGGGTAGCTTCCCCTCACCTTCACATCGGTTGAAGTTGGATGAAGCTGACTACATTTTTTGTATCTCTTGTGTGCCTCCAAACAGTGTGACAAGCTTTGGCCTTTGTGCCCATCCTGTGATCTGAACTGTCACTTGAACTTGGATCTTCAGCTTTTGAAACTGCAGATTTGTACTGCCAATGGCTACTCCTTCACAGGAAGTGTTGCTTACAGAAAATACAAACGCTAAAAGCAGGTTTAGTGTTGAAAGAGATTTTCTAAATTATTTTGTTCCATTATTTCCAGGAAACCACATGGCTATTTAATGCTCTTCCTAGTCCACAGGAAATGAACTGCAGGTTGAATTCGAAGACATCTCATGGGAGCTCTGTCTCTGTGAAATGCTGGTGGAAAGTGAATAGTTTCTCTGGTGGTATTTTTTTTTCTTACTTATAGCATGCACATCCAAGTCCCTGTTTTAAAAAGAGGGAATATTTTTATGGTGCCTAAGTGATCCAAACTTCTCCTTTGTCTGAATGCAGAAAAAAAGCTTCTCTTGAGCCTAGCAGCACTTTTTTTGCTGTACATCTCTGTGACATTCTGCCTGGTCCAGTGTGGTACATGAGTGTGCAAACATGTACAGAGCTTGCATGGCTACTGAGAGGGCTTCCATTCATCTCCTTTTCTGCTGCTGTCACCTCTTAGTTGTTCTCCCTGTGTAGATTTTGCTTAATGTTTGGTATCTCAGGTCAAGAACCATGCCATTTAATCAGGCTGCAAATAATTTGGTACTTTTTGAGAACTGTGCAATAGTGATTTGCTGTCAACCTCTCAAAGCAGCAAAGAAAGTTAAATTCTTACTAGAACAAAGGGTGATCACCTTTTGATGAATAAACTCACAGGCAGTTAACGTAGTAACTATAATGTCTCCAGACATCTGTCCTCTCTCTTTTGCCAGCTCTCCATATGGCACAGTTTGTAGGCAGAGAGTAAAAAGGAAATCCCCCATGAAATGTGTTACTGTGTTTCATGGGACCATTCCCTACCCAGCCACTGCCATGATCCAGCCCTGAAATTGGCCCTTGTTCATGTGGAATAAGGTAGTGCTTCTTCATAATCAAAGCTTTGCAGGGCTTCAGAGTCCAGAAAGCACCTGCTGTCACAGCAATGCCCAGTGCCTGCCAAAGATAAAACTGGTTGTGAGCACAGCTGTGTTGTAAGCAAGATATTACCACTCATGGAAAGGAGGGTGTGTCGGGCAGGACAGCTAGGGTCTTCTGGTCGTGTGCTGGTTTTGGCTGGGGTAGACTTAATTTTCTTCACTGTAGCTGGTATGAGGCTGTGTTTGGGATTTGTGCTTTTGGTCACTGCTGATCAGTGCTTGCACAGCATCAAGGCCTTTTCTGCATCTCACCTCACCTGCCACCAATGAGGCTGTGGGTACATGAGGAATTGAGGGGAGACAGCTGGGACAGCTGGCCTGAACTGACCCAGGGAGTGTTCTGTACTCTAAGGCATCATGCTCAGCATATAGAGCTGTGGGAAGAAGAAGAAAGGAAGGGGAGACTTGTTTGGATTGATGGTATTTGTCTTCCCAAATAACCATTGTGCTTGATGGAGCCTAGCTTTCCTGAGGACAGCTGAACACCTGCCTGGTCATGGGAAGGAGTGAACAAATTCCTTGTTTTGCTTTGCTTGTGTGCACAGCTTTTGTTTTGCCTATTCAGGTGTCTTTATCTCAACTCATAAGTTTTTGCACTCTTATCCTTTTGATTCTCTCCCCCATCCCACTTGGGGAAGTAAACAAGTGACTGTGTGGGGCTTGGTTGCCATCTGGGATTAAACCATGACACTATGAAGATAACTGCTCTTTTGCAGAGGAGGCAATGAGGATATTTATTATGGAATTGTCCTTTTAAGCTTTTGAGCTTAGCCAGATAGTCCAATGACTGATATGGGATGTGCTGTGCCTTGAACCCACTGCATGTTCATTAAGAAAAATGTTGAAAGTGGCTTTTGCTTTAAATTCCCTTGTTCTTAGTACATGGTAGGAAGGACATTTTAAAAAAAATCTAGAAAGCAACCATATAGGTAGTTGATGGGATGGAAATGGAGGGAGAATAGATTAAAAAAAGCTGGCTTATTTGTTTATTTTTAGTAATTAGCATAGAAGAGAAGTTGTCTCTGTGTTCTTGCTTGGATGACTTTTGTAATAAGTTTCTCATGGAGTGATGGCAAAAACTGGTCAGAATTGGTTTGCTTCCATGTTATGGTTGCAAAAAAAATTAAGAGTTCTTGTGTATGTGACTTTCTTCTCTCATTTCCTTAGATCCTGAGCAGCAAAGGGGTTGCCAGATTGTCTGATAAACGGTTCCAGGAAAACTTGGTCAGAAGGATTTTGTGAGCTCTTGAGGATTAGGGACTTGGATATACGACATCTGCTGCTTTTGTGAATTGACTTCATCACCATCTTGGTTGCAGCAAGTTCCCTGACTTAGGCAGAACAGGGGAAATGTCAAGACATTTTGATTTACTACTTTTTAACACTGCTGGATGACCTTTGGTCTTGCCTGGGGGAACTCAGGCAGCCTGAATCACTTTGCACACTATGACTGAGCCCCTTCACTGTTGCTTTGGAGGAGTTGTCAGAGTGGTGTGTTTCCATTACTCTGCATCCATACATCCTGCATGTATCTCTAGTTGGTCCTGCTTTGGTGAGCCAAGTTTTGTAGAAGTGAGGAGGCTTCTCAGTGGCATGGAATGAGTTTCCCCTTTCGAGATTTGCTAAAACTGTGTGTTAAATTAGTGCTAACTGGTACCTAAAGGGTTGGTGGAGACTTGGTAAACAACTCCGTATTTGTGGCCCTAAACAGTATGTTGGTTTTATACTGAGTTTTACAACATGAAAAGAAAGTGTTGACATGCTGATAAGGAAATTAAAGCTCTGTAGGGTGGGGTGAAAGACAAGCCAGAGAACAGGAGAGTAGAATTAGGGGCAAGAAAAAAGAAGTTAATGACTGCTGGCTGCTTTGTAACTGTACTTTGACCTAAAGTTTGTCCAGGTCCAAATGTCTGGAGGCCTTTCCTAGATCTTTGAATAAGTCAGCAGTATTATAGGTCAAAAACTAAAAGATGGCTTTATTCAGCTGGGAGGGGGAAGTATTTGATCATGAGACTCTGAGCACAGGTCATTAGTGCAGAGAGGGGATAATATAAATCGAGGGAGCTATTAACACAACAATTATTAAAATTTATCATAGTGGTGCCATAATTGGTATCTCGGCTGAGTGAGAAGTGAAGTACTTCAAGCTAGTTGTATTAAGTGCTCATTTCTGAGAGGCTGACTAAGATTTATGGCTTCTTTTCTGTAAGTCCCATTTAGTCTCTGTAGCACTACATCTTTTACTGATGCACATAAGAAACAGTTACTGTTAATGACTGGACCATTTCTCTGAAGGGTATGTTTAAAATCTGATTATTCTGATGGAGAGGGGGAAACATTGTAGACCTTGGGCTACTTTTTGTAAAGGCTGTGTTGTTTTTAGAGTACTTCTGTGGGTCCTGCTTGCCTGGTGAAGGACAGCAGCCATGTTCTCACAATGCTTTTTGGCCCACTGGGGCACTTTGGGGCTGTGGGATGGCTTCGAGGCATTCAGTCTCAGATAAAAATCTTCTGCAAACCATTATTCCTGTCTGCCTGGCCTAAAAGCTGTGTTAGCAATTTAATGGCCTCTTGGTAAAGCTGTTGGGTCCTGGATTTGGGTCTGAAAGCAGCATTATGAACCTGTGTCTCTTGGGTGGCTGGGAGCCTCAGCACTGGGTTTACCATGGGGTCTGAGCTGGAGGAAGTGAGGGGAGGAGAATGGCTCCTTGAGGGCTATCAAAGGGAGATCCCACACCACCTGAGGGTGGTGGGCCCCAAAGAGGAGGTCCCGGTACCCAGAGGTGGTGCTACCCCCAACCATGAGAGGAGGAAGAAGGGCTGAGGCAGTGGCCACAGTGACCAGGCAGGGTTTCCCCTGAGATGCTACTGGAAAGCTACTGGGACCCATGCAGCCCCCTGCTACCTCTGCTGCTTCTGCCAAACCCTTGAATCTCTTAGCTTGTTAAAGAAATCCATTTGGAGGCCTCTGACACAAGGTCTCTTCTCCAGCACTCTGTGGGGATGTACTCTGCCATAGGAAAGGTGCTTTCATGTTTTAGGCCTTTTTTAAAAAAATAATTTTTAAATAAGGTTAGAAATTAAAGTTTTTTGTGAAAAACTGTATCTATATACAACATGTCTGCATATAACTTGTGTATACTTTTCAGAAAGAGAAGTACATTTTGTCTGTCAGTACTTGCTGCTGCTGTGGTCTTTGAGCTTGTAATCTTCCTAAACATCTCCTGACCCTCTGAGCTGTCTAGCTGGTATTTACTGTTTTACCGATGTGTTTATCCCCCGGCTCTTTTCTAATCCTGCCCTGGTTTTCACCCTAAGACCAGGGGAGCAGTGGGGTGGGGGAGAGTAAGGTAAGTGTGTCCCTAGAAGCCTTTTACCTGCTGGGAAGGAGGGCTGGGACATGAGTCTCCAGTGGTTGATGGGCTTATCTGTCTCTGGTTGCATATTAAAATAAGCCTGGGCATTAATTTTGCCTGCTTTTGTCCCCTGCTTAGCAATGTGCTTTGTCTGCACTCCTGTGTACTCAGCAGGAACAGTTTTTAGTCAGGCACTGTGTGTCATGAACCCATCCAGGTAGCCTTGCTGAGTTGCCTGAGGTTGTCATAACTAGATGTTCATCCTGATAAATCCACAGCAGGACAATTTAAAAAAAAAAAGAATTTTTATGCCTAATGCAAAGTATTTTGATGAACATTTAATGCAGAACATGCTACCAAGGGTTTTTGTAATTATCGTGACCTCAGGTTTTTTTAGGAAGTATTAATTAAGAGTTTCAGTCTCTAGTCTTACATTTTGCAAGGTGACAGAAATGTTTCAAAAGGTGAAGCAAAGAGTGTGGAAGTATAGCTCTACAGAATCAATAGGCTCACATTGCTGCTCATTTGGTTAGTGGCTTACCAATATTGCCCCTGAACAGTATTGATTTAATTTTGTCACTGTTGCTACAGCATAGCTTTGCTTTATACCACAGATAAAAGTTGCATGTTTTCCATTCACTGTGATTTTCATGCCGACTGCCTTTGAAATTGCTAGCCTTGCAGACACAATTATTGGCTTTGTGAAGATGAGCTCTAGCTTTGCTGGTTATCCCTGTAATTGTTTGTGTCCTGCCTCTGATAACCATGTGGTGGTGTTCGTGAGTATTTCTCTTTGTCTCTTTTCTTAGCATGGGAAAACATGTTCAGACACTGCTTGGTTAAGAAGATAGAGGAACACATTTTAACTGTTGGGCCTTGCTGCATTGCACAAGAACTTTGTAATTTTAAATTACAGCGAGTAAATGTACAGACACTGAAGGGCTATGAGGAGGGCTTAGTCCTGGTTTAGCCTTCCCTGAAACTATATACGTGGCAATGGCTTCATTAGATAGGGTGAACCACTCTGATAGTTTCACTTAAACAGGATAAAATCCTGCTGCTGACTAGCAGATTAGTATTCAAAAATGAAACAAAGGTGCTGGCTGTTTTTGCAAGGAAAGGTAGTGTAATTCTCCAGAGAGGAAGGCACAAGGGAAGTCCTATGGATCAAAAGTACTATGCTAACCATTTCAAGATTGACTTTTTTTCCCTTTTTTAAAGACAACCCTGAGCTCTACTTGCAGTTATTCCTGACATGAGCTTTTTAGGTCTATAGTGTTTGCTTGGCCAGAGCTGCCATTCATAGTAGGGAAGACTCTGACAGTGCCTCTCCAGTACTAGTCATTTGTAGATGAGAACAGAAAGGCCCAGATTAGGTCAGAGAAAGATCAGTGAAAGAACCCTTCAGTCTCCCATCTCACTTCTTTGATAGCTAAACACTAGTGAATGTTTTTCAAGGCAGGTAGGAAGCTAAAGAATATAGAGGGAGCTGAAACGCAAGAGTCTTGCAGAGGAAAGTACTTGAACTGATTGTGTGGCACTTGAGGATGGCAATGCTGGCACATGCTTCGCTCCACACTCCTCTGCCCTACTGCCTGCCTTTTTGCTAAAGTTGGTAGGGTGGACAAAAGAGCATGTTGAATTCATCCTTACTGCTGGTACTGATCAGCCTGCCACTAGGGAGCAGGACCCACTGCTTGACAAGCTGTTCTGTTTTAATTGTGGCTAACTTCTAATTACATAGAATTCCAGAGAGGTCTGTGTCCTCAGCTATTCTCGACCTATTAGCTCCCCTCAGTCTTGTGTTTACTTACAGCAATGAAAGGTTTGAACTCATGGTAGTGTTTCTGGTGAAAAAGGCAGTGAGTTTGGGTCTGAGCTCAGTGGGGTGGAGGTTCTGGGTGTTTTAAGAAGTGAAGCATATAACAAGTGCATTTCCTAGCAGGAAAAAGTTGACCTGAAAAATGTATGTGGCTTTTGCTCTGGAGGAGGATGAGGGAGAAAGGACTTGGCCTTTTGCTGAGGGAAGCATAACAGAAATAATGAAAAATTAGAAATCAGGGTCATGGAGATTTCCTGCAGCAACCTTCATTTTCAGCAGTGGTGATTCCTCCTGGTTCTCCTCTCAGCTCATGGTAGGCTGCCCAGTGGTCTGACCATTTTATGCAACAGTGATCTGAGTAATTACGTTGCACGTATCTTCTTCATTGAGAAGAGAGAAAATTGCTGTAAGTTATTGGCAATTTTGAGGAGGGGGAAAAAAAATCCAGGAATACTATTGTCTCCAGCAAATTGACTTTTGAAATCAAAATCATATATCAACCAGAATGTTTGAACACAACTGAAATCTTCTGTTAAGAGCCACTTAGTTTCTTAAAATGAAGTGCCATGGATTGAGATATTTTTATAAAAAGTAATTTCTAACTGGGTAATAGGAAAAGCTAATTGAAAAATTACTGATATTGCTAATTATTTTCAGGAAAATGCAAAATTTTGAAAAAAATCAGAAAATCAAGTTTGGATCAGAAATGCTGGAGTAGGAGGAAATCTGTATCTTCTGTTGTTCTGAAGGAGAGCTTACATAAATTTAATTCTTAAGGAAGAGAGAAAAGCAACTTTTCCAGGATTTCCCTGGTAGGTGAAGATTGGTTGAAAAGTTCTTGCCATATCCCACTCATGTGAGCCAAGATCCTCTGGTGCCCTCAAAGTGAAATTCAGCTCTGCCACTGGTTAACCCAGAATGATTTCCTTGTCCCTGAGACAATTAACTCCTTCAGGTCATGTGGCTTGTAAAACCACCTGATTTTCTTGCGCTTGGACTGGGCTCTGTTTGTCTCAAAAAGAGGAGGCTTTTTAAAAAGAAAGGTGGTTTTAAAAGGAAGGAAATTCCTAGAAGTTTTCTCAACCTGACTGTCCTGGTTTGGAACAAATATATTCAGAGGGATAAATATTCTCTGATAAAAACAGGCCGCAATCACCCTCTCCCACCAGGTTCGAGGAAAGAAAAATTTCCTCGAAAGGGAAAAAGTGAAAGGGAAAAAAACCCCAACAACTATTTATTTAACCAACACACAAGGAAAAAAAAACCCCAATAACACCAAACACCAAATAATATATATATATATATCTCAATAAACAATGAAGTCTCTCACTGGAAGAGTCCCAGACTGGAAGTCCCTTCCAGAGTCCCAGGCCGATCGTGGGGGGGCCCCCCCAGGTCGGACAGGTGGAAAAGGCCTCCCAGTGAGGTCTCGACACTCCGATGTCCCAACAAGTCCAGGAGAGGAGAAGAAGAAATCAAAAGTCCAGGAAAATGCAGAGGTCCAAGTCTCTCTCTTACAAGGGAAAAAAAAACCAGCACCCGCACTGAAAAAAAAAGCTAGGCGGTTAGAAGGCCCGCCCCCCTTTTCAGCCAGGCCACCGAAAAAAAAAACCCGAAACAAAACTGCACAGCAGCATAGCAAAATTGACCTTGAGACAGTAGAATTGTTTTGAGAAGACATTTTTCTTTCCTAGTATCAGTATGGGACTGTGGCACTCTGCAAGGCCCTCATGGGTGAAGACTTTACCTCTGACATTAGTGAAGTTCTTTGCCAAGCTCTTCTGTCTCCCTCTAGCTGTGACTGAAGCTGTGAGAAGGTGTTTGCTCGAGTCATTCATGCCCCACTTCACTCTACCCATCTGAGCCCCACATCCGTGGGTTTAATTCCTAATGTAGGAGGAAGAAATTGTGCATTAACTCTTTTTGATAAATTTCTGATAGCAAACTGTCCCCTTGGACTCTCCCTGGTCTCTCACCCTAAGGCTGAATTCTACTGGCAAGTAATGCTTTGGCTTTTACAAGTAGATTCTGACATATTTGACGTTAAACTGTTCTGGTGATCCCATCCAAGTGAATGCTATTTCTGTTTTATTCCATAACGAGCCAGCCCTGGCTGGGACCTCAGTCTCTGGGCATGTGTATGATACACTGCTCAACTGTACTGGCTGCGTTTGCACCAAGTGTAAGCTTTGGGTAAAGGCAATGTTGAATTATGCAGTCAGAAGGGGCACTGAGGCTGAGGAGCAAGCTGACCTTTCTTGCTCTCAGAAAATATCCTAAAGTCTTCTCTCCATATTTCTGTAACAGTCTAGGCGAAGCTCAAATGGAAAAATGTTACTTAGGAGAAAATTAGTTTTGGGTATTGTGCTTTTTCTTGATGGTAAGTTTGCATCAACAGAAGGTGTTGACCTTCCTCTTTGCTGAAATACAGTTCTCTTTCAATTCAAACAAACACTGCTACTTTGGGTCTCTTTGCTTTGGAAGTGAGTCTTATGTAAATGGAAGGTAAGCAGTCAATGAAAGGATCTTAATGTTAGATTTTTGGCCATCAGTTGGCTCTGTTACTTTTGATAGATTTTCCCATCACAGGCAATCTGTGTTCTTGCTTGCTCAGATCCATGCTGGTGCCAAGTGCTAAACAATGACACTATCTATCTTTCTGCACAATTTGCCAATTTTGGTTACTTTTGAAGCCCAGTGTTTCTGCTTTACCCTTGTGAATCTCCCTTATAGGGAGAACAAAATGAACAAAAGAGTGATTGCCTTAGCAAAATGTTTAGGGTTGATGTCTGTCATCTATCTCCTTGTTTTATAAACTGGAGTGCTTAGTCCTCTTACAGTAAAATAAGTCAAAGATGTACTAAAGAGTTGTTGTTTGTTGTTTACAGTGAATTGCCTTTCAGACAATCAAATGAAATACTTGATTGGGGTTCCACTTCCAGCTATGACCTTAAATAACAAAGATTTTACTTGCTGCTTACTAGGCTTTGGATGATGTTTTTAATAGCTCTCTTGGTTGTACATCTTCCTACAAAAATCAGTTGGATTTTGCCAGTGACCTCAGATGAGCTAGCATTAGAGCAATGCTTTTGAAACCCTCTCCTGCAGAGGAATGAGAAATGGAGTCCTTCCACAGGGAACATTTCAGGAGATACCAAAATTCTTTCCCCTCCTCCCTCCATATTCATGCTGCATATCAAACATAGCTACATTTTGGTATTTACAGAGACCCTTGCAAAATATCATAAGAGACAGACCCATACATCAGATTAATTATCTTGCCTTACAGTTGCCAGAGGTGCTTAATTTCTTCTTTGGAATTGAATGTGACTTCTGCAATTAAATGTTACTCCTCAACTACTGAGGCATCTCACTTTTTATCTAGGTGGAAGCACTGCATTAAGAGCAAAGTCAGAAGTGGACTTGCATACTTTATATATACCATCACAAATAAAGGTGTTATGGCAAATTTTCCAGCTGTTTTACTCAGGGTATATGGAAATAATAGAACTGAGTAATTAAGTTCATTGCAGAGTCTCTAGTGTTACAGCCATCCCATTTCAGTCTGTGATGGTGTTTGATTTTGTCAGATACCTGTGACTGAGTTACATGTTTTCAATATTTTCTTGATTATTTTGAATTCAATATACTTGAAAATGTAAAATGTTATAGAAGTTCATTGCTTCAGTTGGACAGACTACAAATGAGAATATTGTTATTGAACACAGTCACTCTAGTCCTGCAGTAGTTTATCTAAAAGATAAGTTAAAATTCCATAATTTCAGGAAGAGTCAGGTAGAAGTAGATTTGAAGGGAAAAAGGTACTGAAGAAATTTCAGAGTTTTATTTGGAGTTTCCCTCTCCCAATTCTTTACATTACGCTGCATCATGTTCTATGACTTTAGGTAACATTGTTACCTAAAGAAATGCTCTGGGTTTTCCTATGGATCTTTCAGTGATTGTTGCTATGTAAATAGGCCATTAAGAAATGTATTTAACTTGAGGGTTACAGAGGCAGGCACATCTTTTTATTGGCAAATTTCAACAACAGGTGTATTTACTCTTTAGGCTGGTTGCTACTGATCCTCAGCTATGAGGCATGAAAAGAGAACAAGTGTCTTGCATTCCTTACTCAGCTGCCCAAGACAATTCTCTGAAAAAGCGGGTTTGTCCTGATTGTCTTCACAATTAATTTCTGCAAGAAAGCACTTAATTAATTTTAGGCTCTTACTCAAGTATTTTACTGTTTAAAAACTTGTTATGAACCTTTAGAGAGCACACATTTACAGCTGGAGCAAGCTTTTGTTTTGTGATACTTGCTTTGATTTTGCAAGAAGCTGCTCTTTTGCCTGGAAAAATATATTTTGCAAGAGTTAGGTGACAATCACTTTGGAGAAGACCTTGTTACCGTGTATATCTTGATGCTAGGTTGTGATGTGAGAGTGGAGGCTTCAGCCGGGAGCTCCTGGTGAAATTCCAGCCAGGTTTAAATGTTCTGCTTAGTTAAGATCACTCTTGTAGTTTCAGTTGGAAATATTTAGCCTTTGTTTCACTTCAGAAGGGAAGAGAGAAGTGTGTGTGATCTGTATTATATAAATATTTTATCCATCCAGAGTTTCTAGTACAAAATATTTTCTTTGTAGTACAAAGAGAAGTGTTGACTTTCAGCAGTGACCCTTTCAGATTTTAAGTTGTGTGTAGTGGTATGATGCTCCTCATTAGGAAGGAGATAAAAGAAGTTGAAGTCTGTCAGCCTGTGTTTGAAGGGGGACAGATAGCTTGGGGGGGGGACATCAGAGTACCTTCACACAAAGCTGAGCCCTCACGTTTTCACTGGACGGGCTTAGCAGCATTTTCTGAAAGGTTGCCTGTCGTTATGCCCTCCAGTGTTGTGAAGGCAGTGAGATGCTGAGGATATTACCTGTTTTCCATAAGGTTTGATGGGAGCTGTGGTATCTGGCTTGCTAACTGAGCTTTGTTGATGAGGTAGGAGCTTGGGAAGAGACCGAGTTCAGTAAAGATCTCCAAAGTATTCCTCTGGAGAGGAACGAAGATAAGGCAACTGCGGATTTCGCAATGTGGGGTGGGGTGAGGGGGCAGGATATTTTCCGTGGAGATTAGACTGGGTGCAGTTGCTCTGAAGGGCTTCTTCTGCAGAGGTTAAGGAAATGTTGAGTATTTACCACTTGTTATCAAAGTCAGCTGGAAATAGTCCACTTACTGGCTGAAGCTTGATTTCAGAGTTGAAGGGCACACATAGAAATTCCCAGCCCCTATCCCCCTACAGCTCTGTTTTCTGCAAGAGTGTTTTCCTCCAATTCTTTGTGGATTGGATAAAATGAGGGAAGAAAGGGGAAGGAGGAAGAAAGCTGTGCTTTACTGTGGGAAAGCCCACGATCTTTCTTAACTAGGCTTTGTGTGAGATGGTGACCTCTGTTAGCAGAATATAAATAATAACAAATTATTTGTGCAGAAAATGAGTGTAATAATTAAATCTCTCCTTTCCCCCCACCCCCTCAAAGATCAAAGAGAATCGACTCTTGATTTAATGTGCAACAGAAGTCATTAACGTGGTAAAATGTGGAAAAACAGGCTCTTCATTATTATTACACAGACATTTGCTTTAGGGAACTGTGAATACTTTTTGTTCAGTAATTTGTTCTATTGCTTTTTCTATTGTTTCTGTGTATGTATCTCACGAGAGAATACCACACCTAGAAATTTAGATACAACCTTTATTCTTCCGTATGCATACCTTTTATTTTTTATGATGCAGAATGCTGCTTCTGTGTTGCTGCCTTGCTTTCCCAGTCAGTGTATGCATGGGCTTTGCCTCACTTGCCTGCTCTTTTTATACTACATCAAGTACTGTTTGTTTTTCTCCTAGCAACACACTGGGCTGCTCTTTGTCTCTAGGTCTAGGAGGAAGATTTTTTTTCATACCAACTTGTAGGTATGAATGCTTAAGGTTGACTGTTCATGTTGAAAAATGAGACAAAGTTTCTCACCTACTAATACTGATTTTTGAGGTACTGTCAAAAGAACAAATTCTAGGTAAGATTTTTTTCCAATTCAGCAAGGTCAGGAGTGTTTCATAGATTTTCCTTCAATCCAGAGTATTTCTTAATTTGCATAATTTAGTTGAATAATATAACCCTCCTAATATTTTCCAAGCACTTAGCTAATCACTTACACTTCAGTGTAAACCTCATTGATTTTATTTCTCATTGAAAACATCAGTAGTAGCAAATACAATCCTATTGGCTCACAGTCTATTAGAAATAAAATGGTATTAAATGTCTTGTGGGGTGTGAAGAGGTTAAGTCAAGGAGAGTTGTCTGAGAAAGTCATCCTGGTGTGTAAAACATAAATCTGGTTTATAGTTAAACTACATGTCACCCACCAGCTAAAAATAGCCATGATCATTAAAAGCCAATTTGCTGCTAAATATTAATAGACATTTACTACATCATAACAGATCTGAAAGACAATTAAATTTATCTTTTTCCTAGATAACTTTCTTTAAAAAACATGTTGTTTGCCTGGCGTTTGCCATTAATCTTATTTGCCAACGATTTTTGTTCCCTTTCATAAGTGTGCATGTGTGCAATGAGTTGTTCGTATAGGTGGTCTGTCTTTCAAGAGCAGTAAATTTTAAATGGGAGAAGCAATTATCCTTGCTTATACTGCCTCTTAATTTTCTAATTAGCACAAAAAATGAACGAAGATACAGTTTCTTAGTGCAAAACAAGTAATACCTGTTATCATCCATTTGAGAAGGGAATAGTAAGCAAGAGCAGAATAAAAATGCACTGGATACACATTTTACACATAGGAAATAGATTACAGCTCTGTTGCTTTTTTCACTGTAATTCCTCAGTCAAGTAATACCCTTTCCCTGTTTTATCACTGCATATAGTTATATTTGCCAGTAGTGACTGGAGCTGGAGAGAGTCAAAGGCTGAGGAAATCCAGTGTTGTCAGAAATACTGCTTCCTACAACAAATGCAGCTGTGATCCTGGTATTTTGGTTCATGCATTGCTGTCTGTCAGGTCCCATGAAACAAGCCATCGAAGAGGGCAGGCATTCTGCTTCAGCTCAGCAGTGCTCAGTTCTCCATAGCTGTTGATGTCTTTAACTCTGTCATTTAACCTTTATAGCCAAGGAACTGTGTGTCCAGCTGGGCTGTGAAGGTGTGTGCCATGAGGTGGACACAAGGCAGTCCTTTTCCTTTTTTCTAAATTGCAGGACCTACAAAAAGTGGTCCACTATCATCCTTGCAAGTAAGAAGCTTCTGACATATTGCCACTTTTGGGAGCAACCAGCTCCAAAGGCCTGTGTACCATTCTCCTGTTCCTGGCTGATGCAGGGAGATGAGGAGCCCTCTCATGGTTTTGGGCTGCCTCTTGATGAGCATCAGGCAAAGGAGAGATGGCCCCTGCCTGCGTTCCCTTACACTCCCCAGGAAGAAATCCTATCCTCAAAACCTAGTCTTGCTGTGATAGTGAATGGCACTCAACTCTTTGTTCCCTCTATCTGCAGCTGCTAGTCAGTTTGGGGCAATGAAAGTTACAGGTGCTTTCCTGCAAGGAGGAGGTAAGGAAAAAAATTAGAGGTGGTATGAAGGAGATGGAGCAGGAAGTGAGAGACAGGAGGGATAGATAAATGGATACTGAAAACTATTTTAAAGGCTGCATCCAGAGATATTTAGGAGTATTCCTCCTCTGGTCCTAATATCATGCTTCACTTCCCCTGTATGAACTCGCATGGAATTTTCTGTCACTTCCTTTGGCTAATTTCCTCCTTGGAGGCTGTCACTTCCTCAGGTTAAAGCAACACCCAGTGTAGGATCTGTGCCATCACAATTACAGCCATGATAAGACACTTGAATAAATAGGGCTGGTGTGTGTGGGAGAGGTGATGCCTCAAAATATAAACTCATGTCAGTACAGGGAAGTTAAAATTATGCTGCCCCTGGTGATAAGCTTGTCTGCATTTTCAATGCATGCACCACATGTGTTTTATTTGTCACAGAAGAATTGCCAAAGGCTCTGTGGAATGCAAATAAGCATTATGAGGGTATTGTCAAACCCAGACTTCAGACATCGTGAATCATTTACAGAAAAAAAGTCTGAGATTTGATTAAAAGTCATGCGAATTTCAGATCAAATAAATATGTTGAGTTATGTTTATTTACCACTGGTTTAGTAAATCTCTGAGCTGTATTTGGGTCCTATTTTTCAGTTTCTCTCTGTAAGGAGACATTTACTTGAAAAGAAAGCTGAAATTTTTCATTATTGTAAGGAGCTGCCACATACTGAGTTTTGCAATGAAATCATAACTGTTGGCAATACTGTGAGGAGAGCTTGCCTATGCATTATTTTTCCTCTTGAAGATGTGCTGCAAAATAAAACATTTCAGAAAGATGGTGTGTTATGTAGGTATAATAAATTTTTGAGAAGGATCTTAACACCTCCCCAAAAGTTTACAGAACATTGTTATAGTAATTGCTGCATACAATGATGAAATAGGATTGTTTCAGGTGGGCAGAAATTTATGGTGCTGTGCAGTGCATTTCAAAAGGTGTGTAGCTCCTGCAAAGACTTGTAGGTTTTTTGTCTTGATGAGTTTGGAGGGACTGACTTGCTTCTTGCCAGCTGTGAGCTGCTTTAGCAGGTGGTGCTTAACCAGGGAGAGTACCAAGTTTTGCATAATCAGTTTTGAGAAAGCCCGCTGATCTGGGGTGGTAATGCAATACAAACATTTGCATATTTTACCACATCCTCATATGATACTCTGCACCTTTTTAAATTTTGCATGTGTTATCATATATTTGCACACATGCAGGGACCTTGTGAATGGTGTACTTTCCTTGTAAATCTGAAATGAAGTATATTGCCAAGCATAACCAGCAGGCACTTAAAATTCATTAGAATCTTTCTAAGCTTCTGGACCATATTTCCAAGACTTAACTTTTCTCTCTGTTCCTTCCCCCATCCTCCCATGTGAAGTCATAAGATATGTGAGTAGCTTCACTATTAGTTTGATTATCACTTACTGCTGAAATTGCTTTGGTTCTTCATTGAATGGGAAAACCAACAAGCAGCTGATAGCTTAGGTTCTCCTTTTGACCTTTGGAACAACACAAAAGCCTCAATTTCACCTACACAGGAAAAAAAAAAGCTACTATATTCAGCTGGTCTGTATTTGGGTGTGCTCTTATCAAAGGCTTGATTAATCTGAAATAAATTAACTCAGTTAACACACTTCAGAGTTATTTTGCAGCGAATCCCACAGAACATCTGAAGAGCTTTTTGTCACTTTGAATTATAGCCTAAACAGGTGGTTGATGAGGCTTGGTTTGAGCTGATAGCAGTTCCTTGCTGCCTTGGCCACTCCCTTCGGGGAAGCATAAGTAGCACTGCAGTGGTACCAGAGAAGCGGGGGTAAACACAAATTTATTAGACTTTGTCATCGTTTCTTGCTTTTAAGGTTTTAAAAATTACTTCTCAGGGTGCTGCATCAGCTATAAAGGAACAATAAAGTGCAAAATGGTCTTACGTTTTCAAACAATGTGGATGAAATTAATGTTAATATACAGGAATGGCAATTAGGTGCAACAGAGGTGAAAGTGCTAGTTTTAAACCTTGCTTGGAAGTAAGGACTTAGAAATACTGTGTCATTTTGCACATATGGGATGAGAGCATTGAGGAGTTTCCTTCTGAATTTACAGCCCCAACAGAGACATGAGAAAGGACAGGAGCAGAGTCTGCAGTACAGAAAGAGGACATAGATGTGATCAGGTTGAACCACAAGCTGGTGAATCCTGTTTCTCTGTAAGACACCTCACTGGGTCTCTGACAGTGCCCCCTCATATCTGACAAATTTAAAACCTGAAATGAAGAGCCAAAAGCCCTGGCTTCTGCTTGATATTTTGAGAAAAAAGTGCCTGCTTTTCTGAACTCAGTGAGAAGTATGAGTTTATAAGTGTTGGTGGTATTCGATGAGTGCTCTCCTGGGCTAAATGCAGAGACAGATAAAAATTTACAGACAATTTAGTTTGTGTCTCAAAAACATGTTCCTGACTTCTTAAAAATGCTCATGGAAAAATCCGTCCATAAATGACCATGTCCCTGTAGCAGTAACTTCAGTGAGTGATTATAAGTGGAAGTACATGTGGTTCCATTGAAATGCCAGGAGTGCAGCCTGCTCCTGCCCTACTCCCCCTGTGTTGTAGGGTCTGCAATGTCTTTGTGACCTTTTCTATGGCGGGTTGTGTCGTTGCCACTGCAAATTGTCAGGGAGCCACATCCCATGTACCTGACAAGGAAAAGGATTTGAAATAGGGTAAAGGTAGAAAGCGGTTGGAGAAGCCAAACTTTGCCCTTTTAGCAGTATTGCAAAAAGTAAATAAAAAAATGTTTTGCAAACAACTCGTGGCCAAATGTATTGCAGTAGTTGTTTTGTTTAGCCATTCACAGTGGGAATGGAAATACAGCTTATTCTCTAACTTAAATTTTCTGATGTTAAATTGTTAATTTTGCAGAGATTGCATGTTATAATTTTTCTTGCTGGGGTTATTTCTCTTCTTTCTCTTGTTAGTGAAATTCTGAAAATGTGACCTGGGATAAATTGTATCAAGTAGCAGATGCTAAGAATGGGGAATTACATCCATGGTTCCGGCTTGACCCATCAGGTTCAAGGAGTTGATTTACTTCCAAACTTTTCCCCTTGCAAATAGTGAATTTAATCAATATTAGTTTGAAACATCACACTTATTTTCTATTTAGTAAATGACTTCTGCCAAAGGAGGAGATAAGTGCAGGAATCTTTTCTATTAAGAAATATGCAGTACTTCTTGCATCACTGATTTTTTTTTAAGCCAGTTTTACTATGTACATTTTCAGGGGTCAGAAGAAAATTGCTGGAAGTAAAATTGGATAAGAAAGACAGGGTATTTCTATGTGGCTTTAGCTAATGTAAAACACTCTTGCTACTGTGGTTGTACCCCAACTGCCTAAAAAACACTAGATACCTGAGGAAAGCAGGCAGCTTTTGCCATGTGAGAAGGGCAGTGTCCAGCTTTGTGCAGGTGCAAATGCTAGTGTTTGGAAAAGAGCAGTATTTAAATGGATTTCTGACAGGCTTGGCTTTTGCTGCTCTGAATTCTACTTTGAATTCAGGCTATCTGTTTGCTCACCACATGAACTGGTTTCCTTCTCTTTTTCACCCTCCCTGTAGACTGTCGACAGATGAGCTCAGAAAATGCTCCATGTGTTGCTTGACATCAACTACTGAAGAACAGACTTGGGTAGATGTTGAGTATGTCAGTGCATCTATAATGCTCTTTTATGAACAACGCCTTGATGAATACTTCACTGCTCATCTCTTCACCACGAGGCCTTAGTTTCCTTTGGCTTTCTCTTATTCCATCAGTAGCGCTTTGAGTTGGATTTTTAGGAATTCTGATTTGGGTGATGCAGAGATCAGACTGTGAAGGTATCAGGGCAGCCTTATGAGTGTAAAGGTCAGTGAGCAGAAGAACTTTCTTTTAAATTAATGCAAGTTGCATCATCTTTCTGGTTAAAGTCCAAACCCCTTAGGTCAAGTGTAGCCCTTAAATTTTTCACTGTGATAGCATATGCCTTTCTTGCATCAATAAATGTAACACTGCACTGAACAGTTCACAGATACGTACTCTAGTTTCTCTTTTTGCCTGTACTTTACTTGCAGGTAATCCAAAGATGAAGTGAATTTTGTTTTGCAGGCCTCTTTCTGTGTTTTATAATTCTGCCTGAGAGGGGTTGAGTGACTCTTCAGGAACAGGAAATCAGTGGAACCACCCTTTCTTGCTGTTCCGCTGCAGATATCCAGTTCACAATCACACTGTGATTATTTGATTACATGAAATATAAACCCAACCAGAATTTTGTAGCATTAGGATGTATTTGGTTAATATAGTGGTGCCCTGTGTTGTTAGACACAGTTGGCATGTCTCCAGACACATTGTGTATTTGTTAATGTGTGCATGAGCTTAAGCCTAAGGGTTTGAAGGCTTTGTAGAAGCAGGCTTAAGGGCAAGATTGTGCCAGCCAAGGTGGGCAGAAACCACCTGGCAGGCCACGTCTCTGGCGTGTTCTCCTCTGGCAGGAAGGGCAGTAGGGCAGAGAACATTGAACCAGATTGACAACTGGAGTAAATGGTGCATAATACTGAGCCTAGTTCTGTTGTCTTTTTGGCACGGGAGCTTTGTGACTCAATAATGTCCTTTCCAGTAGGATAAAATGTTTATTTGTGGTTCTGGTGGTTCCGAGACATTAGTTCCCAAAAATTAGTGTTTGGACTTTGCAGAGGGCAGGTGAATCCTTTGCTCATTCAGCCCCAGGCCGTGCGATGATAGAAAAAAATCCATGAATCCTATTATGCAGGAATATAGAGACATGTAAAACCAGTTTTAAAGGCTACCGTGTAAATATTTTGTTGACAATTATCCTTTCTCTGGGATAGGGAGCCTAATTAATTTGTGGCTTCTTCAGTTTACATCCAAAAAACCCTTTTACTGCACAATAACGTTATCTCTTTCTAACAGACTTGGATTATTCAGAACTGATTCAGCTTAAACAAATAAAAATCAGAAAACAAGTCTTTTCTCCTTCGTTGCCTGACTGAGCTTTTGCTTTGGGAAAGCGTACCTGAGGCTTTCACTCATCTCTCTATGCTTTTTCAAATTTTGTAGCACATAAAGCTTCTCACTTTTAAAACTTTTCAGAGTGTACTGTAGAAAAAGTATGCATAAATAATGGCTAGTGCTGTAGTTTGTGTACTGGTAGCCTCCTAAAATAGAAATGGAAAACTTGATCGCTGTTTAAAATGTATGGTTTAAAATATTCATGAGGCTTGTCCCTGTTTGAAAAACAGACTTTAAATATTATCGGTGACCGTTTTGATTAGTCCCAGCTTGAGCAAAATTTTAATTTCAAGGATGTCTATAAAGAAGCCACTTGACTGCAGATTGACCTTGAGCTTTTTAGTTACCCCAGTTACAAAGATGAGAAAAAGCTATGGAAACTAAAGGCTACATTCAAGTGAACAAATTTCAGGGACGGACTGGGGAGGAAAGTAGAGTGGGAGAATAAAATCTTGGCAGCACAAGATATGTATTTATTAAAAAAAACCCCAGACGGCTTCTTTGTAGACTTTGGTTCTGAACAATGTGGGGTTTGATTTAGTTGATCAGTAAAGATAGGAAGCAAAACAAAGGCCACTTTGTCATGCCAAACTTCCAGAAATATACCCACATCACAATGGCATGTAGCACATTTTTTTTCATACAGTTTTTGGCTCAGACTGGGTTCTGGATAAGAACAAAAGTTGGCAAAAACAGCTTCTTTGCTCAGAGAGGAATAACTTTGTTGATCAGAATTTTTTTGAGAAATTTTTGATTAGACTAGTGCTATGAAGACTGCAGAGTCTAAGAAGTTCAAAACAGATAGGTAAAGTACTTTTCAATTCCTTGTATTTCCTCATCATTTCAAAGTCAGTGGGGAGCTGAGTCTCAAACTGATGCTGTGGTGTAACTCTGTATAGTTGTTTTTTTCCTGCCAGGTTTGAATCACTGTGGCCATCTAGCCCCTTCTTGAGAGATTAAAATGATGGAAAGCTGGAATACATTCTCCAGTTAAATGTTTCTATTCAAGCATGGATTCAGATTTCCCCGTGCTTTCTTGTAAACGCATCGTTGGACAAGACCATTATTTTTAATTCAGAAATAACTGCAGAGTTCAGCTAGGAGTGGGTCACTGGCAGTGACTAGAAGGTAGCTGGTTACAGGATAAGGGTGACTTTAGGCACTACTTCAGTTTAAAGCCTGGTCTGGATTCAAAGATTTAAAGCTACACAGGATGCCTCAAACAAAAAAAGACTTATCAGTGGAAATACTCCCAAACCATATTCCTAAACCCACTGCCTGGTATCTTGCCATCAGCCTCTGCAGCAAAGGCATGTGAGAAATACAAAAAGGAGTGAAAGGTCTTAGCAGAAGAGTGCAATGCCTGAGTAGCTGGGGAAGTGCTGGGCTCAGGCTCTGCCTGAGTTGTTCAGGACATACAGCAGATGTTTGCATAGGTAATTCTTGGCCAGCATGTCCACCTGCATTACATATCTTGCAGAAGGCTAAAGAGAAAGCAGGATTGTTCTTTGGGTGTCTTATTCCCTACAGTGGGACCAGCTGAGTTGGTGTGGATATGTTTATATATATTGAGGAAAGGTTTCTGTTTCAAGGGAAGGGGGAGCCAGACCAGATGGACTGCAGCTCTGTCCCAACTGAGTTGGATTGCTCCTAAAGCACTGTGCTTCCCATGCATGCTCACAGGAGTGGCCTAGACTGAATGACGAAGCAACCTGTCTTGGCAGTTTGGTGACTCTACTCTTCCAGGAGCTTGCATTTATTCTTTGTTTCCCCCAACCCTGTATTAGAAGTCCCATGTATTTACACTGAGATACAATGTGTATGCAGTTGTTTTTTCTAGTCAGCTTTCAAGCCTGTGGATTGTCTGGACCTGTGGGGCACTGTTGCTCAAAACTGCTGTCTTGAGCCCTGTTTTGAGAGAGGAAGCAGAGCATTGGTTATGCATAAACCAGCTCTCTGCACAGGGATAAGTTTTAATTCCTATTTTGTGTAGGAATGTGCGTCCATCTGAAGGTCTGGGGGCAGGGGAGAAGACACATTTACCTTTACAGCTGCTGGCAGCAAAGAAATGCAGCAAGACTTGATTGAAAACACCTATCTTTTATTGTTTTACTAACTGCATTTTTTTTTCCTTTCTCATTTGTAGGTCTCAGACTCTGGATACTGTCTGTGGGATTTTTTTATTATTATTTTTGATTGGTTTTCCCCCCCTTTTGGGATGTGAATTGAAGGACAACAGTTGAAGTGTTGGAAGCCAGTGCAGGAGGACGCTCACCTTTTTGTTTGAACCCTTGTTTGCTGGAATACTTTCAAGCCCTTCTTCACAGTCATGTGGTCATCACAGCTACTGTTCTTCACAATGCTCTTAACGCCAATAGCTCATGGTGAGTGAGAGATGGTGTAAATTTGCCTGTGGGAAGGGAAGAGAGAAGAGTAAATAGCAAGGATTTTGTCTGCATCTGTTCCTGATGGTGTGGGGTTTTTTCCAGGATGTTGATTTTTCTCCTCAGGTCTTTGAATTCTTAGGCTGCATTATGATTAGTTAAGTACTGAAACAAAAGAACTCTGGTGATACATAAAGGTTTCTCTTACTGGGTTTAGCTGCTACGTTAAGGCAGACTTTCTTCCTCCATGCCTGGGCCTGTTCTGTTGGCTGTTTGTCACTTGGATTGTTTCTTCTGGGCTCTGCATGGGAATAAATTTCCCTGTTCAGTTAAGGGGCTGCATGTCCTGCTTTAGCCACAGCTCCAGGGTGGGATTTTACCCACCATCATGTTGGTCTGTGATTTCATGCATTGCAGTGGATGTTTCTATGCTCTGCTTGAAAGATGGAGACTCCCATAACCTCAGGGACTCTGCACTGCGAAGAACCACAACCCAGATGTGCCTTAGCCTGGCACATGTGGAGTCCCCAGGTGTAGCACCAGGCTGCACAGCCAGGCTGCAGCTGAGAACTGCATGAACAGTCAGGCACAGCTGCTCTGCTGCAGGGATGGATGAGCTTGTGGTGGGCAGACCCTGGCTGGATGCCAGGTGCCCACTAAAGCTGCTCTATCACACCCCTCCTCAAGAGGATGGGGAGAAAATAAGATGAAAACCTTGTTGATCAGGATAAGGACAGGGAGAAATCACTCAGTAATTACTGTCAAAAGTAAAACAGTGTTGACTTGGGGAAGAACTGATTTGTTACCAATCAAATCAGAGGAGGGTAATGAGAAATAAAGGCAAATCTTAAAAACACAGTGCTCACACCCCTCCTTTCTTCCTGAACTGAACTTACTCCCAATTGTCTCTACCTCCTCCCCTTTAGCAGGGCAGGGGGACAGGGAAATGGATGTTGTTCTGTTTCTACTGCTTCTTCCTCAGAGGGAGAACCCCTCATGCTTTTCCTGTGCTCCGGTGTGGGGTTCCTCCCGCGGGGTCACAAGTCCTGCCAACAAACCTGCTCCAGGATGGTCTGCTCTCTCCACAGGGCTGTAGCATGGCCCAGTGTGGGCTCTCCATGGGGGTCACAGACTCCTCTGCAAGCTGCAGGTGGATCTCTGCTCCACTGTGGACCCCAATGAGCTGTAGAGGGACAACTTGTTTCACTGTGATCTTCACCATGGGCTGCAGGAGAATCTGAATCTCTTGTGCCTGGAGCCTCCTTCTCCTTCTTCTTCATTAACCTTGGTGTCTGCAGAGCTGTTTCTCTCACACAGCACTGACTTTTTCCCTTTCTTAAAAGTTATCCCAGGGGTGCTACCACAGTTGCTAATGGACTCAGCCTTGGCCAGCAGCAAGTCCATCTGGAGCCAGCTGGCGTTGTCTCTGTCAGACATAGGGAAAACTTCAAGCCACTTCTCACAGAAGCCACCCCTGTAGCCTCCCCCTGACCCGACTACTAAAACCTGGCCATGCAAACCCATTACGGAGCCCTAGAAGAAAAATTTGATCTCTTTATTAGCCAGGAAACTTTTAAGTGAAATCTGACACATGTAATTCTTTGAAGCAAGATTTTGAGGCCTGAGGTTGGATTCTTTTGATGTGAGAAACTCAAATATAGGCCCCAGAAGTAAGCTGCCAGGTTTCACTAGTGCTGAAGGGTTCAGGAGCTCCTATTAGAAGCAATGGTTACAAAATGCTCGGAGCAGAGCTTCAGGAAATCTGACTGCTTGATTTTCTTGGTGCCTAAATGGAAAGTGAACTCCGCCAAGGATCTCATTTTAATTACGGGTCAGTGGAAGCATGTTGGTAAATAACATGACTCCCTGTATGTGACCTATGGGCCCCTGCTTTTAAAACATTCTTCAGGCTTTTTGTGCTTTACAACCTGATCTTCTGTGTGTGTGGCAAGACAGTAAAGCAAGATTTTACAGCAGAGAAAGTGATTAAAAATTGAAATATATGTAACAGGCAGAACATATCTATAGAGCACAACCTGACTGCTTATATAACACCTTTGGGCAAAAAGGTTATCTGTACTATCATTCTTTAAGCAAAGCTCCTCACTGACTTGAAAATTAGAGTGAATATTTAAACTGAGTTGACCAATTGAGGTGGAATAAAAGAGCTATTAAGAAAGGTGCTCTTCATTCCTCTCCAGGAAAGTTAAATGGTAAATGTTTTGTAAATCTTTATAATTAAGCAGTATTAACAGTTAAAGAAATTAACAATTTAAATATGCCTCTGGCAGTTCTGTTTTAAATTCTCAATGCCACTGTAGCTCGAAAGTCCTGCCTGATAGTCACAGTAAATGAAAATATCACTAGTATCCTAGGAGTTGGTTTTGTGCTACAGACGAAGAAATGCCAGAGATGCAGAAACTAGGTGCCTGGAAATATTTCACCCTTTGTGTTCTTCTACAGACTAAATGCACAGGGTGTTTGCTGTGGTTGTTGTAGCAGTCATTGGTGGTAAATCTGACCATCACATATCTAACCCACACACGAGTGTTACCTGATCCCTATAAATTGCTAGTGAAAGTGCAATGGAGGCTCACAGCCAGATTTGAACAGTGAAGAATGAAGACCTTTGGTCTGAGCTAAGGAACCTGTATTGGTTCTCACTGTTTTGATTTCTAAGAGTGGCCAGGATGCAGCTTCCACCTCAGAACTTTGGCACATTGCCTTTCTTGGGGGAAGCAGGTACAGAGCATGTCAAACATCTGGTTGTTTGAAGGTGGTACGTTCCTGTTACTAAATGAAGGGAGAAAGGTTAGTTGTGTAATGTTCAATGAGTATGTTTGATATCAGCTTAGCACTGGGCAGTCAAACCTGTCCAGTCTCCCATGTGGACTGAAGGACGTGTGCATGAAAGTCAGAGTTGTATTGAAGATTGGATTAAATAATCTAATGGGGCTTTCAAGACTTCGAAATCAGAGACTGAGTATCTGATGGCTTTCAGATGCTCTCCTTTTGTTGCCCCTCTCCCTGCAAGTGCCTGCAAGAGGCTTTCTAAGGTGAATGGCAAGCTGGTGTCAATGCAGAGTGTTTTTAGACATGTGTTTAAACACATGCCACAGCCTCACCTTAGTTATAAAAATATTCCAGTTAAGCCCTGCTTTTTTTTTCCTTTTGCTTTTAGTAATCCTTTTTTCACTACATACAGGAAGCATTCATAGTTTATGTTTAGCAGGGCTCAAGCATTTGAGTTCCTTTTTCATGATCTGGAATAACTTCTGTCCTGTAGTGATTGCTGGAGTTGATACAAACTGCTTTTTCAGACTGACCTTGCTGCATCTCATTCCCTTTTTGAGTTTCCTGAGACAGCCTCTTCATCTGTAGTGGTAGCTGCATTATAGACGGATTTCTTAGACCAGTGATCTCATAAATTGGAGAGGTGATGGTGTTGTTTTGGTCGTTTCTTTTCTTGAGGGGGTTGGTTTTTTGAGTTTAGCTATCTCATTTCTTGGAGTATGTTGTGTCTTGGGCTGTGATGACAGGTGTGGAGTCAAAGGGTGTATCCTTCAGTGATCTGCAAGATGAAAAGTAATCTTCCAGAATACTGCCCTGGTACAATGTCATCTTGTTGATAAGCTGTAGAAATCATAAAAAGGGGAAAGAGTCATGAGTCCTTGCAGTTCCTCAGTGATGATGTTAATCTGCTGTATCCTAAATGCGCAGGCACAGTACAGTGTCATATTTTGCTCAGACTGCTTTCAATCATAGCTCACAAAAATTTTATACCATGTGAAATACTTGAGATTATAGCTGATTTAGTAGTGGATGCTTTCTTTACTTGTTGCCCTTGACCTGAATGGAAAATAACTTGCAACTTGTATATACAACACAACCTGGAGCAGTGTGGAAGTTCCCCAAAAGTTATCCCCTCTTCTAAGCTACAGCAAAGCCTGTAAATCCATCTGTTACACAAAATCAGAGATTTAACCGAGAAAGCAACAATATCAGGGAATAAAATAAAACCATCAGCAATAACAGCAAAAGCAAAGGCTTTTTCATCCTTTGTAAGGACTCTGCTATGGACAAAACTCTTGTACCCCTGCCTTCTTTTTGCCCCTGTTTGGAATGTTTTCCAAAAGCATCTGAGGGTCTGAACTCCAGGGAAGTTCTCCTTGGCTTGTGTTACCCCATGTACACCTGAGCAAACTGATCTTCTTTCCCTATAGCAGGTGGATTTCCCAGAAGCATTTTCTGGAATGAGCAGCTGTTCTCATCTTCCTCAGCCTTCCTCCCCTTGACCCCAAACAAAGCAGATTTCTCTTTACCCACAAATGAACACTGTCGAAGTTCACTTGAAATGAGATGGATGTGACAGGCAGCAGCTCAGTTTGCAAGCCTGGAGAGATGTACACCTGCTCTGTCACATTGCTGTCATGCTTCTGTGTGGCTGAGAGTTGAGATTTAAGACTTACAGACTGCTGGACAAAAATAATAGAAATAAAAGCATTCAAAAGCGCATGCTGCTACAAACAGTATAGGAAGGATAACACAGTGATCACTGTGGGGTGAAGTTTTGCGCTTCTCTGAGCAAGTAACATTTTATGCTCTGGAAAAGGACTGAAAACCTGTCGCATGCAAAGATCTTTATCATCCTATCAGAGTGTTTTATTATTATTTATTTGAAAAATATTTTTTCAATTATTGTATTTTGTACATAATTTCATGATGGGCAATGAAGAATGAGTTTGTTGTTATTGCTCTGCTTTTTTTAGTAATCTAATCTAAAAATGAACAACCACTTACTATTACTCCAATTAAAGCAATAGTCTGAATTGCCCAACTTCTGTTGGAGATTGTTGATTTCATTGCATTTGTAACAGGCATGGCAATCTACCCCTTGCCTCTGCTGGTAAGCTCTTAACTTGCAGTTGTGTCGTGAGGGTGAAGTTTCAGCATCTTGGTTCCTGCCTTGGTGAAGTGTGGGATCAGTTGTGGGGCTTGGTTACTCCTGGTATTGCAGCTGCTTAGGGCTATTTTTCATATGTTTTAAGTCCATATTTGTTAATGTCTTGCACACTGTTCACCCCTCATAGTCCATGGGGTGGGTTAGTCATTGCTGTGACTACTTAGATTTCTTAATTTTTTTCATGATATACAGTGTGATTTTTGGGTTAGAAGCACACACTTGGCCAAAGCTAAGCAAAGCTTAAGTCAGAGCAAGTTAAGCAATAATGTAAGCAAAACCCGGCTGAAATTACAGAACAATAGGTATCATGGTTTAAGCCCAGCTGGTAACTAAGCATTGTGCAGACACTTGCTTATTTCCCTTCAGCCGTGTGTGTGAATATGATTCAGTATTTTCACATTGAATCCAAAACACAGCACTCTACCAACTACTAAGAAAAAATGAACTATCCCAGCCAAAACCAGGACAATCTGCCATTAGAGAAGTTCTACTATTGCAGCTAGTTATCTAAAGTTGCGGGTTCTGCAAAAGTTTCTGAAATAACTTTGGAGATAGAGCTAAGTTCAAGTGAAAATAGGTTGCAGTTCAGACCGAAGCCTGACAAGTACTGGAGCCTGGTATTGTTATGAAGCTTAAGGCCTAGTACTGATATTTGACAGCACCAAACTGGCAGGACTACAGATGCTGCTGGCCCAACTTTGAACTTCCAAAAAAGATTAGTTGCCTTTGAGAATTTATTTATGGAGACTCGTGGCATAGCTGTAAAGTGACCTTCCTGCTTTTAGGGACAGATGCCATGTTGTCTCTCCATATGAGAAATAGTTTGAGATGGGGCTGAACTAATTTATCATTTGCAGAGTAGGAAATTAAATCCGAGGTCCTTTCAAGTCATTGTAGCTGCAAGGAGGAGAGCCTTGTGTGCTGTCCTGTTCTCGCCCCCTGAGCTTCTGCACTGTCTTTGCAATGCTTCTGGGAGACAACCGTGGTGAGGGGTTGCATCTTTGTGAAAAAAATGGTGCTCCAAGGTCAATCTGATCTCTCTAGGCATTAGCAGGTCCAGATGACGAGCCAGTTTCTGTGGGAACATTGGAAATATTTATTACTGAACAGCACTGGTAGTTGCCTGGTGACAATGATTCTGTTAAAGCAAGCAGCATTATCTATCTTGGGGGAATATAGGATGCAAGCAAGCTGGTCCTTGGTGACAGAGTGCTGTTTAATGTGAGCTGAACATTTGCCTCACTACTATTTTAATACAGTGGAAATACTGTCACTGCTTAAAATACATACTGTGTTTCTTTTATACTTGTACAAGTGTTATGTTAGCTAGTGAATGGTGGATAATTGCCTTTTACTACAATACTCTTTATATAGTCACAATGAAATACAAGATACATGTTTTATTAGTTGTGAAATAGCCAAGTTGACTTCCAGGCTTCTGCCTAACTTCAGTGTTTTAAAGATTAATCATCCTTGAAATATTTATAATGTTTGCTATTCTTGGCAATTTGTATTACCTGCAGCCGTGCCACCTTTTCTGTAGTGGAACAAGTGATTGAGGAAGGCTTTTCCTGATAAAAGGAGGTGGCTGTTCTATATATATACTACAGTGCTTTCATTAGCAGCAATATACTAAAATTGGGAGTATTAAGTTCCCCATCTGATGACAGACCAATCTATAACCTGATAGAAGGTGAAATTTAACCTTGCTGAGACTCTGTACAGTATTTAATTCTTGCTTAAGCCGTTATGCAGTGCAAAGGTCTGTGTGTGGACCCACTTCTTTCATGTCTACATTTCATACTAAATAAGGAGGGAGGTTTTAAGGGCATTTTCTGGTAATTTTTTTTCTTTGGTTTTTGGCAAGTGTGTCTGCTCATAACATCTTCCTGCTATGGGGAGGAAACAAGATCTTTTCCCCTCGGGGGTCTGTACTGGGACTAGTGCTATTTAACGTCTTCATCAGTGGCATAGGCAAAGGGATCAAGTGTACCCTCAGTAAGTTTGTCAACTACACGAAGCTGCGTGATGTGTTGACGTGCCTGAAGGATGGAATGCCATGCAGAGGGACCTGAACAAGCATGAGGGGCCGTGGGAGCATCATGAGATTCTGCAAAACCAAATGCAAGGTGCTGTGCCTGACTTGGGGCTATTGCAAACACAAATACAGGCTGCATGGAGAGTGGATTGAGAGCAGCCCTGTGGATGCTGGTAGATGAGAAGCTCAACATGACCCAACAACGGGTACTTGCAGCCCAGAAAGCCAGTTGTATCCTGGGCTGCATGAAAAGTGGTGTGGCCGACAGGTCAGACTCCATGTGGAGTACTGTGTCCAGCTCTGAGATTCCCAACATAACAAAGCACATGGACCTGTTTGAGTGAGTCCAGAGGATGGCCGTGGATGTGATTAGAGAGCTGGAGCACCTCTCTTACAAAGGTAGGCTGAGAGAATTGGGGTTGATTAGCCTAGAGAAGAGAAGGCTTCAGCGAGACCTAGCAGCCTTCTGGTACCTAAAAGGAGACCTACAAGACAGCTGCAGAGAGAGTTCCTACAAAGGCATGTAGTGATGAGACAAGGGATAATGGCTTTAAACTGGAAGAGAGGGTAGGTTTAGATTAGATATTAGGTAGAAATTCTGCACTGAGTGTGGTAAGGCACTGGAACAGGTTGCTGAGAGAAGTTGTGAATGCCCCATCCTTGAAAGTGCTCAGGGGCAGTCTGGAAGGAGCTTTGAGCAACCTGTCTAGTGGAAAGTGTCCCTGCCCATGGCAGGGGGCTTGGAACTAGATGATCTTCAAGGTCCCTTCAAACCCAAACCATTTGATGGTTCTTAACATGTACGATATACAGCAGCAGGGCCTGTGGGTTTCTTTCTGAACTATAGCAGTAGAAAACGTGCATACTCTGAAGGCAATAGGGGCAAGTTGTTACCTTTGAGGCCTGCAACCTCTGATGCGTCTTGCATTTGTAACCATTTCCTGACAAGACTGATTTGTGATCTCCAGTGACCAATTCTGTGTGTTCTGATTTTAAGTGTTAGTTAAGCTGTAAGATGTGACAGCATGTGAATTATAGTGTAGTAATTCCCGCCCAGCACATTCAGACACAAAGATGAAGGCCAAATGGCCTCTGTGCAGTCAAGTGTGAATTACTGTACCATAATTTAACTTCCATTATGTTTTACTGTGATTATTAAAATGTTTTTATTAGCAAACTTCTTTAAGAAAGGTTACACATAAAGTGCAACTCAGATCTTGTCACAAAGATGTGTAAGTAGCTTCGGGCAATTAGGACTTTTGTTGAATCCTGAGAAATTATATTTATGTAATTATCAATGTAATGAATGGATGTTGTGGTGCAGACATCTGCTGTCTAAAAAAACTGACCTAACTCTATTCATTTTGTATCAGCTGCCAAGCAGTTGCTAAGTCGGATGACCAGGTTTCTTTATTTCTGACCTGGTCTCGATTTGATCTGGAAACCTTAGCTTGCAACCAGTCTGTTGAACCTTCCACACTTCTTCCAGTTCAGGCTATAAAAATGTACATGTTAAATTCTCTTATTATGGCCAGTGCATTTGGTTTTGGCCCTAGTGAGTGCTGAGCAAATAGACAGGACAGTTTGTTGGCAGCGGTTTGGAAGAGCGTCAGAGGGGCAAAGCTGGTATGCCTGCTGTGCTGTGTGTTGGGGAAAAATAAGCCAACCTGAAGATGGTTTGGGTGGTACTTGAGAGGAAAAATAAGAGGGCCATCAAGGCCTTAAAAATTTTCTTCAGTTTATCTTTCTACAAATTTCTAATATTCTTCTTTTTTGTTGAAGACAAAAGTCAAAGCTCACACAGCTAAGGTAAAATCCTCTTCCCAATGAATTGTTTTTAAGAAATGAATGAAGAGCAGGTGTGTGCTTGGGATGTTGTTTGTTGTGATGACAGGATCTCTGGGGCAGTGCCTGGCTTTCTTTTGGGATTCAGGAAGATGTTAAGTTTGTTCATCCACACCGATCCAGTTGTCTCTCTTCTGCAGTAGTCCCTGACTAGCAAGTACTGTTAGATAGTCCTGTTCCTGACTAGTCTTTGTCATAGTTAACCACAGAATAAATAAGATTTAGCTATTAAAAGCAGGTTCTTTCAGGGAACTTACTCTCTGAATAAGTTTTAGTCGTGTTCTTGGCAACTAACAGCTCATCAGGGTATTGATAGGGCCAGGACTCTCTCTCACTTCTGGTTGATATATGGGCTTTGGGAATATTACAGCATCTCAGTGAAAAATCATGATGATTTTCCATGTAAGCAATGAGAGTTTGTGATGCGATTACTGTAGTTTGGCATTAGATGTAAATACTTTAAAAAAGCATTACTGAAAAAATCAAACAAAAAAGGAGATTGCCTGACTTTTCCAAGTAAACACATCAGAATAATCTCTTTATACATCCTTTTGGAGTTAATAATCCCAAGGAACCAGGAAAACTATAGTGAGTCAAAGCTGACTAACATGGGTACAGGCATCCCTTAGCCAATACCCAAAGGTACCATGAAGCACCAGGAATATTTTCACATCTGCAGCTATCTACATATGGGAAGATGCCTTGTTCTGGGTCTTCCTGGACATTCAAGATAATGAAAGAGAAGCAGAAATGAGCAGCTTCCCTTTCCTTATCCTGACGAGGAGGGGAGACGACTGCCCGCTCGTTCCCTGTTTGTTTTTACCTATTGCACAATTACCTCAGTGGGAAAATGGAGACTTATTTGGCTAATTTCTAATTCCACCTACTTTGTTAATGCCAAACTTCCAGATAAAGCTTTTATATGATGTAGATGATAGGAAGCTACCAGAGGTTGGAGAGATCCTACTCTTCTGGATTGAGTAAAGGGGTTTGGTGAATGAGGCTGTGCATCTATTCCCCGATACTTGGAGAAGTGCAGGACCTGAAGCCAGCTCCACAGACTTCACAGGAGCTGCATAACACTAGGGTAGAGCCATCCTTTCCAGCAGTGGCCAGGTTTTCTAAGTGCAAAAGCTTGGTATGCCCATCTTTCCCATGCAGCTGTTGTACCTCTTTTCCAGATGTGAATATGTTCCCAAATGGGTTGTCATTTCTGTTTCTTTTCATAATAACTTCAGATAAGCTTAAACCGTTGGATATTAAAAAAAATACTTCTGAGAGATTTCTGCCCTAGTCCTCTCATACATTTAAGCTGGGCATTTTGAAGTACTAAAATGAGGGGAAAAAAAAAGCTAAAATGAGGAAAGAGTGACAGTGAGGGAAGGAGTTATGGCCACCTTCCTTCTTGCACCTCCTCCACAGTTGCTGCTAACCTGCTCCCACAAGATCTGGGCAGACCTGCTGTTTTCTTGTGAAGAACAGGACTCTTTACCCAGCAAAAACCAGCAAGAAGCAGGCTCTTTATTGCAAATGAAACTGCTGATTCCCTAGCAGAAATTCCTAACATCCATTTTATCAGCATCACAGTCATGTTAAATAAATCCTATAGCCATCTGATGTTTATTATCCCATGGCATATTCACTGTTGTTCAGTTGTTTCCTTTATTGATCGTGATTTCTTGAATTGGATGTGTTTGGTAATGTGGTTTTATTTGAATTTGAAAGGCATTTCCTGCTGCTCAGTGAGCAACTTATCAAGGAAAGATGGTGCTCTGGTAAGGGAAGAAATTAAAAGCATGTCAGAGTTCAGATGATTTTCCTCACTTTGAATTTCCCTGGTTTCATGGAATGGTTTTGTGCTAGGCAACCTCCCCTGAACATCTCTCCCAGTGCCTGGCAGGACCATCCCTGTTTGTTTCATGATTTAACTCCAACCTGTGGGATGTGCAATGGGATTTTAGCCAATACGACAGAGATGCTGCAATCTGCCCATTGTAGAGAGCATAGGCCTGGGCTGATGTGTTTTTAGTTACCAGTATTGAATGCATCCCATAAATTCAAGAAATTTTAATCAGAGCAACATCTACTTCTGTATATTTTCTTGTGCATTGCTGTGTTTAGTTGCTTCCTGCAATGCCTGATGATGTTGAGTGCCTTTGCCTTCCTAGACATCCTGAGGTGTAAGTTTGTTTCATGTAAGATTCATGAATGCTAAAGCTCCTTCTCTAAAAAGTCTGCATTAGAGTGGGCAGAGGAAGAGGTAAGGACTAGAAATACGTAATTTGAATATTGTCACTCCCTCCTGTGCCATAATATGTGGAAACTGAGATGCATGCTAGATTTGGAAGCTTTGTCAAATTGTCACCTGTTCATAAATCTCCAGAATGTGGACCTGTAAATAAATTGCATTTTAATACTGAGTTTTTGGGGTCTAATCCAAATCCCATGGCAAGTCAGTGATTCCATGTAAATGCACTTTGAATCTGGTTTGCTCGGCCCAGAGGAGTTATTCTGGGGAAAGCTGGAGTGTAATACGGGAGGGATTTTACTCTGGGCTAATCTCTCAAATCTTGTGCTTGCAGTGAGTTCACTAGATTGTGGGTTGCTTCCCCAGCCCTAAGAGCTAGTGTTGTGCTTGCTCCTTATTCTCTTGGGAGACTGATCCCCTTCAAGCTCTTTTAGGAACAATTAGGAGTCTGTCAGTGCTGCTGATTTAAATGAACATTTGGTTTAATTCCCCCCCCTCCCTCTGCAGCTCTCGTTGCTGAAGATCTGTCTCCAATTTTTAATTCACAGTGTTTTATTTCTATTACTGAGATGCTGGAGGCGGCGGTAAGGGCTGATGGAGCATCAAGAGAGCAGATGACAAAAAGGAAGCTGGCTTTGGTGTGTCAGTCTTGTGTAGCACTTCTCTCTGCAGCGGGTTGGAGCGGGAAATTCGCTTGCTGGTTTATAAGCAAGGCAGTTTGTCTGGCTGTGCTGGTTGTGTCAGGTTGGAGTGGAGCTGGGAGCTTAGTTCCTTTCCAGTTCAAGGTATGGATAACAAATCCATGTGTCAGTGTCTGTGCAGGCAGGGAAAACCAGGGTGGTGCTCCACAAAGCCAGGGGCTGGAAGTAACTGTGCCAACTGCTGCTTGCCGTGCATTTCCCAAAATAAATCATCTCCTTCCCTGTAATATGCCCACTCCCCTGCCTGGAGTGGGGCATTCAGCCCTGGGGCTGACAGGTGTTCCTGCAGGTAGGTATCCCCATTATTCCTCCAGTGGAGGAACACTCCACTCAGAGATTCATGCCAAAGTCCTATTTGTCAAACTAACAGTATTTTACCAGCATCACTGCTCAATTCTATGTGTACATAATTTGTAGTATGTTTTTAAGGAAGAATGCCTACTTGTGGTAGTTGTAGGAAAATCCAGGTCACTTGATTTTATTTTTGTGTGTGTGTATTTATATACATATGAGTGTGTCTATGTGCTTTAAATATAATTTTCTTACTATATGTATAAATAAACCTATAGAGAACAGGTCTATCTAAACTTGGAATAATGCAAAGAACATGTGACATGCCTTCATGGCTTTGTCGTGACTTGAAATCTGATCTGTCATCACAATTTGTAATCTCATAGGCATGTGCAATTAAAAGTCTTAATATTAGATATTACTCTGGGGTAATTCTGAGGACCAAAAAAATCTAATAATGTTTAGTTGTTTTCCTTAATTTGATTGGAAAAAAAAAGTTGCCCTCTTGGCCAGATGCCAAATACATAATGAATTTTTATCATTAGCAGACACCTTAGAATCTCTGAGCCCTGATGACAAAAGTGCTTTTAAGTCTTGTGTTATAGAATCAGCCAGCCATAAAAAAAACCAAACCAAACGAAGAAAACCAGCTCGCTTACCTTTATGCTTTTGTATGACAAAACAGGTCTGGACATAAATTTGGGGAGCTGATTAGCTCTTATTTGTTAGAAGTTGTTTTGGGGTGTCCTTGATGTTGTTACCTTTCCAGACACAGAAGAGTTGTCATGAGGCACTGCAAGCATATTCTTGGATTCTGACAGCTACAATCCTTGTTTGACATCGCATACCTGAATTCACAGGAGCCTAAAAGAAGTGGAAGACAGTAAAATGGAGCAGATGAGGCACAAAATGGATGAACTTATAGTCTCTGTTTAGTGGCCTTGGGGAACTTAATTAAAAATGGGTCAGGAATGCTGTTTAGTAGAAACCCAGATGGTTTAGACTACTTGCTGTGTGCTGTGACTTCTGGTACTGGTGCCAAAATCTTCCTAGCAGGCCCTAGAAGGTGGGACTGCTCTATTTCGATGTCTGCTTGGTGTGGATTCCATTTTATCCTGTGCCCTCTCTGCCCTGGTGATGCTGGCTGTCCTTCATTCTCCTATATAATATCTGAGCTCTTTCTGCCTCTCTCTCACTAGGGTGTTGAATTGTGGTCATTCTCCTCTAACCAGCCAGCAGTTCTTGTGAAGCACAGTAACTTAATTATTTAGGGCCTGCACTGATTAGCCTCACTTCTTGAGGCTATGCAGACTCTCAGCTGTGGAACATCTGGTGACAACCCTGTTTTTCAGAGCCCTAGCCCTTGCACAAATACAGTGCCTTTCTTTTTGGATAGTAAATATATGACACATGTGAAATTCTCCAGATCTTGTGGGAGTACTTACATGTTGAATTTCATTATCCCTTGTTGGCCGGTTGGCAAAATGCAATCAAGAATAACTTTTGAGAAGGGCTGGTGTATCCAATATCTCTCTGGAACGCTATTATGGTAAGAAGCTTAGGGCACAGAAAAGTTGATACAAGGAGATGAGATCAGTCTGTCTAGCGCTCATGAAAATGCATTGAGTTAAAAAGGATAAACTTAAAAGTCTATGGGTCTGTGAGAGTTACTCACAACCAGTTCAGGTGCCAAGACTATTTTGGTATGCTTCACTGGAGCGTGTGATTCTTTTGTTTCAAATTTTATTTTATTTTTTGGTAGGTTACACTGGGATATGGCAATCTGAATATCTTTTGCAAGTGGTAACTGGCAAATGTTCCTTAGTTTTTATAAATATGTTTATTGGTGGTTGTATACTAATAATGCTTACCCCTCTACAGCCTTATGTGTGAAGCCAAATACACATATAAGATGGATAGTAGTCAGATAAACTACCTGGAAAGTGATAGAAATACTAGTTAAAGCTGTAGGGGAAAGCTAACTAGAGATGAAAGTTAATAGTAATGAGAGGTATTTTTCAAGGGAAAGCCTCGGTGAACATTTTTTATAAAGCTGAATACCTGTCTTTAATGTAAAAAAAAAAAAAAAAATCTGTTTTGACTTGGAGTTTGCTGTGAAGCCTCAAGTGAGATGCAGATCCCATGGCTTTGTGTGTGTGGTCGTCTTTCCTGGGTGGGTTCCTTGTCTGAAATGCATTTCCTGGAGCAGCCCACCTTCCCTCAGCAGGCTAGGAGAGGAGGTGTCAGACTTGGCCTAGCAAGTTAAGCTGTGCAAAATGAAGAGACCATGTATACAGACACTGGAAGTTCCTTAGTTTTTGAACATGGAGGTTGATCAAATTCTGCTTTTATTAGATTATAGAGCTCAAAGCAAAGTTAAGGAGAAAATTATTTAAACAAAAGGGAACAAACTGTGCAAATTATGTACTTCCTGACAGTAAAATGATGCTATTGTTTAGTAGAGGGAGTGGCGGACTTTTCTCATAGTAAAGAGCCTTAAATAAGTTACTAACATTATTTTTCCCTCCCTCACCTTCATTCCCTTCCTGCTTCCCAGAAAAGGACCTGAGAACTGAACACCCATCCCCCAACTTAAAATACCAACTCAACAGATCATCTCATCTGAGGAGAATTGTCACTGTTCCTCTGAGACTGTCTCCAGGGTAACTTTGTTTGCGATGTCCTCGAGGGGATGCTTCCCTTCGCATTTTGTTCTTGGAAACAAAGCTTTTGCCTAATGCCCTCAAATACATTGCTTTATAATCCTTTGAATGTATCTGAGCACTCACTTGAACCCTGCAGAATGCAAAAGACTGCCATGCCAAAGTAGGGCACGATTGAATAGGTGTCAACAGGATGTCTTGCTAGCAAATGTAGCCGATTATGTATTAAAATAGATGTTCAGTGAAGCAAGATACTGACTTGAATACAGAGGTATCCACTTTAAAAGCACTCTTTGTTTCAAGATCCGTGCTGTCCTCTCTTCATATTTTTCCTTCCTGGGTATTAATCGATGGCCCTTTAACTAATTGACTCCCTTGCAAATAAGGAACTGTAGTAAGTAACGTGTTGCTTGACTAGGAGGTTATAGGATGTCTAGGATTGTTGGCATGGCACTTGCAATCTATGCCTGTAGCTGGAAGAAAGAAAAGTAAGGAAGCGTCTTCACTCTTCTCCTGCAACTTAAGTTTACATCATACACTGACATCAGGAAACTCTTTGCCTGGCATACCTGTGTCCAATGCAGAATGACTTGATAAGCTGGAAAATTTCAGTCCTTGTACTTCCAGAAAAGTGTAGAAAGAGGTTTCTGTGATGGTCTTTGGGGGAATTACTAACTAAATGAACTTGATAATTTCTTGAGGACAGCTTGTTTCATGGGTGAAGGAAATAATAGAGACCAATTTGTATTTTAGATTCTTTCCTTCACTGTAGAAGCTAGTATGGGATGTCTCTACTGCCAGGCTCCTCACTCTCAGGAAACTTGCAGAAATTGTATTATTTATGCTCTCTGTCCTTTTTGCCAGACGGAGTTCCAAGTGGACAGCAAGGTAAAAGTGGTTAGGGAGATATTGTACAGCAGACATGATCTGCAAGCTCACGTTAGCTTCAATACCCTTGGAAAACAATACTAAACAGACAAAAAATTATCCCTTTGTGTATGCAGTTGCTTTGTTGCTGATTGCTGTTTCCTGTGTGGATGGCATTTGCTGGCCCAACATTTTCCCCTTCTCTGTATTGACAAGGTTGAGGAGAACTTTGTGGGACCATAATCCTCTCTGGCCTTCAATGACAAAAGTCAGCATTAAGGGAAATGTGGGCTGTGGATATAAAGGGGAATCTCCCTCTGTCTAGAGACCTCATGTGCTTCACATGGCCCATTACGGCATCAGTTGTGTTAAATAGTATGAACCGATGATGGCAAATAGTCTGTCAACAGTGTTTGTGGCTGAGAGGAACAAGGATTCTCTGAAAGTCTTTCCATAGAGGTGGAGGTCTGTGAGGCAAATGTTATGGCACCATTAAAGTTATGTAAAAATGCTGTTGAGCTAAAACCCTGTAGGGCTTCATTTTCACAAAGTTTCTGGACTTGACACAACTTTCCTTAATTTGACACCTTCTTCTAAACAGAATATCAAAATGGTCCTTAAATTACACTGTGAGTGAAGAGCTTAATAATAACCATGCAGTGTAACGTGTTTAAATTAAAGTGTGGTGTTGTTTCAGTCTGAGGTTTCAGATTTACCTTTCAAATACTTTTAATCTCTATATTGAAAATTTGACAGATGCCTTTTTTTTGGTAGAAGACTTTTCATTTACCTGACCTAAAGGACACAGTGTTTATTTGCATTTAGGTGGGAGTTTGCAGCATAGTGAATTAGCAGTAAACTGATACTTTAGTTCTTGTGTTTCTAAAACAGTAATTCCTCTTAGGCTTTGATTTTTTTTTTTTTTTGTTAAAAAATACTGTAATGTATTCATGCACAGCATTTGGTTTCTTTCAGACAAATTCCATTTTCTCTTCAGTTGATCATATGGAAATTTTCAGACTAATTGACAACACTCAAAAAAAATGAAGTAGAAACAGAATAATGTTCTTTGGGACTACTTTTGTATTCCTTTTGGATCATAACTTGAATTCCTTAAATTTCATATCAGTAGAATGTATCAATGCCTATTTGCAATGCAGATACCTGGTCTGCTGTGTACCTTCTCAGTATTAGTATTTGTGTCCTATGCTATTTTTATTTTATTCCACCTTTGTTTCTTCTGCTAGTATAAGCTTAAAATCTGCAAAGGCAGTAATAAAAAGACGAGAAATGTTAAAATCCAAATGTCTTTGAGCCCTTGGCATGGTGAATCTAAATAACCCCCACAGCTGAGATGATGTAACTTTATCACACTTGTACTCTAAAGTTTTAAGAGCCAAAGACTGCTTGCTGGATAATTGTGGAGTACCTAGCACATCATCTTGGCAGGCTAAGTAGTTTCTAGCACGTTTAATTTTTTCTTTTGTTTTATCTTCCTAGTGCCAACATCTATTCTTCTCTCTTATTTGTTGCTGTTTCCATTTGTTTAGTGGTGGTGATCAGTTGTTTTATCCTCCCAGAGAATGTCTGTCCACTAGGTTTTTATGGATGGTGTGGTTTCCACTTGACAGCATCACATGAGGGTTCTGAGCAAATGCATTTGAAATCTAGGCAACTCTCCTTTTTTGGTAACATTGTGGTGTTTTTGCAAGATATCTACTGAAACTTCAGAGTTGGCACTTTTAGATGTGGCTGGTATTTTAGTAAGTGAGAAGCAGAAGTTACAGTGAAGAATTTGGGGAGGGAAAGTCTTAGCTTTGCTAACAGAGTAATTTTTCACAATTGTGGTTATAGCTACAGTCTCTCCCAAAGGTCACTTAGTTGTGATAGGGAAGCAAAGAATTGTAACAGTACTGCTGTAAATCTACCTTGGGGAATGCTTCACAGCATCAGCTTGAATGGGCACTGCACCTTGTGCTGGATGGGGATCAATTTCTGTAAACATAAGGGTGTGCTTCATGTGGGACACTTCCTGGTCCCCAGGTGCTTTCTTGTTGGGCCCTCTCTGGGTAGGGGGGAAAGGCAAACAAGAACTGTAGAACTCTCATGCTCTAGCAATCTCTTTTCTTTTTCACCTGGGATCAGAGGGTTTATTTTTTCGTTGATTAATCCATTTATTTTCAAAACGAACTGCCTGCTTGTTCTGACTGGTTTTGGGTGATGATAAATTGAGTAGGCAGTCCTCCTCAGAATAGCACTCTTCTGGCGTCATTCCTTGCTCTAAGTGATACTTTTTTTGCCTGGTGACTAGAGTGGTATCTAAAGAAGAGCCACTGCTTCCCTCTGTGTGCATCACTAGAGATGGGAGAGGCATATGGTACAGGGGATACCCTTTCCCAAGGAACTGAGATAAAAATGGCTAAATCTGACCTTGTTCACTAAATCTTAGAGCTTGTTGAAGTCTAAGTTATCCCTTACTCTTTCCACCCCTGTGGAGAATGATCTTTAGGTACATCCCAAAAAATTACCCAGGAAAAATATTTTTTTTAACTAAGTTCTGTTCTTAATGGCTTTTATTAACTGTCTCCCTGGTTTTGGATCAGCTAGTTTAATAACAAGCAGAGTTGTCATCAGAAGCAGTGTACAGAGATAGATCCCTGTTAAGATGCAAATAGTTTCTGCAACTCTTGATATTGAAGACACTATAAAAATGCTGAAAACTTTCACAGAAGGAATAATTCATTTTACTCATGATTTTTAAAAAAGGTAGTAAAGAAACCTTCTGTTTTGAGGTTTGACATTCTTCCTACTCCAGTGTGATTTTTCTCATCAGAGCCAGCTGTTGTCTGGGGTTTGGTGGAGACATTCAATATGTGCTTGTTAGAAAAGCTGTGTGTCATTGTGAATTGTCTCTCATAGTAGGTGTTTTGCTTTCCTGTTTGCTTCTTGTGAGATTCATGCTACTCTTTAAATAACAGCTAGGTTTGTGTGCAGAGGTTTGGGGTTAGTGGAGAGAGATTTATGTCTTTGGAGGCACTCCCTGCATCTTTAACCTGAGTTACATGAGTAATGGTTTAGTCTGTAAAGGACAAGTGAGGTTGATAGTGACTATAGTTAAGTAATAGGAAAATCTTCCTTGCAGAGCTGGTAGGACTGGGCTGTTGCACACACAAATCCGAAGTCTTCAGTTACTTTTCAAGCTGTTTGCCTTTTCCTGTGTTGTTGCCTTCCTTCTCCTCATTGATGTGCCCCTTACTCTCTTGCAAGTTGCTTGTTGCTCTTGCTGCTCCTTGAAGGGCTTCTGCTACATGTGGCAGAAATGTGAGCAGGGTCGGGGGCTGGATCAGCTAGGAAAACTGATGAGCTTTGAGAGAGATTACAGGATTTTAAAATAAATTAAAATGAAATGAAATTGCCTGTCTTAGAGGGTGAGGCAAATGCTTTTAAATTTAGGCCTCTGCTGATGTGAGCAACACTTGAGGAATACATTCAGTTGATTTGACATCATGGGGTAGTTTAGTAAATGAACACTAGTGTTTGATACCATTTGTTCATGCCAGTGCATAGCAGGTTTGGGGGGCTGGAGCAAAGGCAGAACATATAAATAACAACTAGTGGTTGGAAGGCAACTCATCAGCTTGGAGCATGCTGGACACTAGAAGACAATAAATAGATTATAACTGGGCAGTAGCTAGAAGCAAATACATCTGAGGAGCAAAAGTGGTTTTGTTTTTTTTTTTTGCTTACTAGGCAGATTATTTTTCAGTCTTGACTGCTAAGGCTGGTGTGTGCAGGAAGACAGGTTTTACAAGCACAAGAACAGCTCATGTATTGTGTCAGACTCATGTGGCACAGAGACAGCAAGCATGTAAATACCTCATCTTTGGTGGGTTTCCCATTCTATGAGATGATTTGCCCTTTGTTTTTTTAAGGCTCTCCTAGGTCTGCTGTAAGACAAAATTGTCCAAAATTGACTTAGCCAGGAGAATGGATGGGGAGGGGAGCAGGAGAAGGTCCCAGAGGCTTTTATGATATGCAGAATATGGGCAATGGTCTCTGGTGTTAATGGATACCAAAGGCACACATGCATTCTTCCATGATAGACTTGGATAGCTTGGCTTACGTACATGCAACTGGCATGTAAGCTACCCATTTAAGCTGTAGCCTTTGGACCTGAATAATGATATACTTTTTTATAGCATATTATTTCCTCCAAATTCTATGGTACAACTGGATGCAAAGTACATTTGTTTCAGTGTGTAGCTGAATGTAGAATTGTATAGTTGTTACTGACTTCCTCAGTCTTGAAATATCAGTATCTAATGTAGGCTTACTAACAGTGGGGTGCAGTTGGAAGACTCATGGAAAAATGCAGGCTTCAGTGCTAACCTGGTTGTAGGAAAACAGGTATTGAGAGCACCTTGTACATCAGCACTGAGAAGAGATGTCAGAAAAGTAAAGGAGTGCAGCATGTGTGTATTTGTCAACATAGATGTCTCTAGAAGTCTATTATTAATTAGGAAAGTGTTCTACTACAAATTATGAAAATTAGCAGGAGACTGATTTCAGTTACTCTTGTTTGCTCTCATTAACACTTTAGCATAATGTGCACTTCAGTCAAATAAAGAATGGAACCTTTTTGTGCCTTTTGAGAGTGCCTCAAAAAGGCCTTGATTTATACTCTACTTTTTATCCTAATTATAACTGATGATTAAAACATGCAAGTCCCTTAAGATGACTATGCTAAACTGATTTTTTTTTTATTAATAAGCTGAATAATGTTTAATGTTCAGGGTAAAACTGTCTGAAAATCGAATTACAGTGTCTCCTTATGTTTTGTATCTAAACTTAAATAATTAATGTCAACACCACTACTGACTGTGGATATTATTGTGGAAGGTTATACACAGTTATTAAAATCACGTATGAATGACTGTTCAGAAACATCTCCCAGTACCAAGTAACAGGGTGGCAGCCCTTATCTCTTCCTGTCTTATCCAGGAACTCATCAGACCTGTGTGCTTTCATTTTGGAGAGTTGCAGTCCCTGTATGTTTAGAAGTGCCCAACTAAGCTTTATCTTTGGGTCAGCTACTGATTAAAACAAAGGGGCTGCAACAGCAGACGTGATGTGACATCTTGTGGTTTTGGTCACTGCATATTGAGCTGTTTCAGGCTAATTACCAGACTGAACCTGCCTTTATATGCTGATTTGGGACTTGATGTGTTCTTGATGAGAATATTCTTCTGCTTCTTCTTTTAGAAATCTCAAATTTGTTATTCCATTTGGAAGTGCAGCCTTGCTTATGTCTGTCTGCATTCATTGTTTTGTTGCTTCCACTCTAAGTAGAGAGGGGTTTATCCTAAGCAGGGCTCACCCTTTCTTCTGCACACTCATGAGGGCTTTGATTTGTGGCCAGACTACTCAGAAGAACGAAGGCTACACAGGAGAAGCTGAAATCTTGAGATGAATGGATCTGACCACGTGCTGATCATTCGTCTCCTTGACAGCATGTTGTCCAGCATTTTTTGGGGCTGCACAGGGGGCTTTCCACACGTGTGGCGTCCATGGAGAGCTGTACTTAGTGTAGAAGGAATCTATTATACGCTCTTTCCTCCTTGCTGATACCATGGTGTGCTGCAAAAGTGTGCAGGATTGAGCCCTTGGCGATGCATTCCAACCTGTGGCTTTTGTACAGTGCTAAAACGTATTTTAAAAATGCTGCACTAGCACTCCTTTTTATGCTGTTGTATTATTTGAAATGAAGGGCTCTTTTTGACGGTTACGTTTAAAGTGCATGATTTGGTGTGACTTATTTTTGCTTAGTTTTTTAGACAAGACAGATCTCAGGGCTTATGGATACAAGAGACCCAGCACACCTCAGTCCTGTGAGGTGCTCTAAAGCATCCTTTGCCAGAAGCAGTCTCATTGCTGGATTACTTATATGGGAGCTCTGGGCTGCTCGAGTCTCATAGTTCTCCTCAAACTCTGAGGATTACAGCCATTTTTCCAGATTTTCAAGGCATTGCTATGGGTCACATTATCTACATGTGATGAGAGAAGTGGGTATAGTTTGTGCTTGAGGAAGCAGAGACAAATACTAGCTCCACTACCATTTTATAAAAGCTGTTGCAAATCATCACTTGAGAGAAGCATGCACACATGAAGAGACAATGCCAAAACTTGTGGTGGACTGCTAGAGAGCCTGGTGTCCACAGCATCTCCAGTGATATGACAGTGTCTGTATTTAACCTTATGAACAAGAACAGTACTTTACTGTTGTCAAATTACATTGAGAATTCACTGAGGGAATAAAACATTAACCTTTCTCGCTGCATTGCATGGGGGAGGGCGGGTGTGAAGGATTTGAAGTAATGAATCCTACTGAAAACAGTTCACTTGTATAACAAGAATATAAATGCTGTAAGTGCATGACTTGTGGTATCATCTTGAGGCTTCTTTAGCTTGTCTGCGTGGTTGACTGGGAATGGTCTTCAACCAAACTCTCCATAGTATCTCTCTTGTATCTTTACTTCCAGAAATTGCTTACTTGTTCATTCTTGGGCAGAAGTGGTCAGATCATCCCCATTTTGAGGACAACAAAATCCTGTGTACTTCAGGGTCTTATGTTGCCTTTGGCATGGTGGTATCCAAACACTTGGCAATATTTCAGGGACCCATATGAGAGTCAGATGCTTTACTCACCAAATGAACTGTGATGATGGGAGACCATACTTCAGTTTGATGATACTCACACTTTCTGTAGCTCTGAGATGGATGGTGTGTCCAGGCTTTAGAAAAGTATCCCTCCAAAACAGGTTGTCTGTCTCCAGTTAGCTTACAGGATATGGCCCTTGCTCCATCCTAAGCCCTTTGCCTTACCTAGATGTTGGCAGACAGTTGTTGCTGAAACCTGTGCCACAAACAGTGGTAACAGTTTGCATGTGGATGATCATGTGCTAGTGTTTTTGGTGGTATCCTGGCCTTATGTAATTTACTAGTATAACTGTAATTTCAGTGTTGGGATTGATTGTTTTTTTTTCTAAGCAGTGTTTGCTCTGCCACATTGCCATGCATTCATATGTCAGAGGACCATGCCTTGGTTTGCACAGCCTGTGGTGATTTGCTCAGAAAAATGTGTGTTCGTTTAGAGGACGTGTCACCACTGCACACACAGCACTTGGAGATACTTGGGTTTTACTCCAAACCTCCTGCATATCCAGTGGTATCTGGAGGCAGCTCTGCTTTGGTGTGCTCTGCCAGGGTGAGCTGTGCCCTGCAGCTGTTGATTGACAGCTGTTCTGGGACCTCGGTGTGACAGTTGACGCTGCATCGAGTGGCACTGAACCAAAATCCCCAAAGGGAGGTCAGGAAAGATGATCTGGAGAGCAACTGGTTGCCTGGGTCGTATCTCCAACAAGATACAAATGCCATGGAGATGAGGCCTTGCGTTGTGTCTCCAGGCCCAGTTGGCCTCCTTCCAACCAAGGGACTCTCTCTGATGGGGAGGGAGTAGGGGGGGGCCTGTCACCCTTTGGGTTTGCCAGCAGAACCTTCCCCATGGCAGAGCTCCTGCTGTCTTCCATGTCAGCACACCTGGGCTGAGATGCACAAATGATTCTGCTAATAGGCTCTTAAGAAGGTTTTGGGTCGCTGTTTAAATTGCTGGTGCTGTTCTGTGATGCACATGGGGAGGACGACAGTAGGAGATACAACAAAAGGAATGAAAACACTGATGCAAAAGAATTTTCTTTTTTTTTTTCCCTAGAGATGCAACCTTCAAGTTTTCACACTTCACTTCCTTGAAAAATAGAAGGTTTAGCCTTCTGTGCTTAATAGGCTGCAGTGAAATGTAGACTGAGGTATCAAATGAAACATAATATCTAAATTTGCTTATTGGGCTTATTGTCCTTGAAACAAATTATGTTTTCACTCTGTTTTATATCTGAAAGAAAATCATAATCCCTTGTACATTTATCTAAAGTGTAATAGCCTTTTGTTTCTGCTACTCAGTCTTCCTTCAGGGGGAAAATAGGTATTTATTCTGCTTAGGTTTTTGCAATTACTTACAGTTTAGTACTCCTTTGTACAGCAAGTGTTGGATTAGCTCGAAGCACTTGGCTTCAGTGTTTGGCACTTTGGGACATGGAAACACTTTGAAAAGGGGTAGGTAGCAGTTTATATGCATAGTGAATATTGGGAAGCAGCTTCAGAAACGTACAGTTTATTTTAGCTTTGTGGTAGAGAGCCCATGGTGGTGGTGGTCTACCAAGTGCATCCATGTTGACTGCTCTTCTCTTGACTGCTACAAGGAATGAAGGGAGATAATGGAAGGGGAGATAAAATGCATCTGCTTTATACTCTCTGTCTTGGCTTCCTTCACATGCTCTGTGGATCTTTTGACTTTAATACCTGGGTCAGATCCCTGAAGGCAACTCACTGGTACCTTGGCTCTGACCTCATCCCTTAGGACTATGGATCATGGCAATTTGTTGCCCTCTAAGAGTTGGGAAGTCTCGGGCAGTGCAGGAAGACCTGACAGACAAACAAGTTCAATTTTTGAAGTGCCAGAAAATGCCTTCTGTTCTCCAAAAAATCTTGCTGTGTGCTTCAGACTATAATTAGCAACATTCATAACTGAAGAAGCGAGTATCAGATGAGAGATTGCTTTCTTTTCCTGTTTGGAAGAAGGCTAATGATTTAATTTTCTTTTCACTGTTCTTATACATGGCAGATAAATAATTCAGTTGTTTTGCTTCCTTATTGGAGGAAGTCTGTGCTTTAGAAAAATTGGATCTGTTTTTACATTAATTCTCATAGTAAAAGGAATGTGAAAGGAATTTCAGTGAATTAATGAAAAATAGCTCTATTATAATAGCTACTAAAGGTGAATCTTAAAATTTATTTTTTAATGAAGCCATGAAAGGCATTGGCAATATTAACAGTGTGCTTAGGTCTCTTTCTCTTTTTTTTAATTAAAAATAAATCTTCCAGTTCCATTTGTGTTAATGCACTTAGTAAATAATTTGGTAAAGAAAGAGCTGCAGGAACAAGGCTTGGAGTTAACAGCCAGAAGGGGAATGCAGTGGACTTTGGTTGTATTGTTTCCAAAAGGGTTCTCTAAATGTTAGAATGTCATGGTCCTTTAAACGGATCTCCCCACTCAAGGTCACCGTAAACCCTTTGTGCCAGGAGTTAAATGTGCCGTGGATGCACTAAGATTGTCTTGACATTTTGAGCGAGACACATGAGGATGCTCCCCACGTTCACAACAGTTCCTTCTTCTCATCAGTCTCTTCACTGGCTTTCTCTTTCTTCCTGCATTTTCGTAGAGATTCTTATTTCCTTCTGCTTTTTATGTGACTGAATCATTTATTTCTTCTTCCTTGCCTACTCCCTTCCTCTTTCCAGCTGCCTTTTGTGCAAAAGAAACCTGGATTGCTGCTTTTTTCTTTTTACTTTTGCTGTCGGTTTCATGACCTCTTGCCCTCTCATTCGTGAACTGTGGCTCTTTGTCTCAAGATGTGTCAGAAATTAAGTTCTCTAGGACATACCTGTGTCACCTTTATTTGTTTGGGAAGGTGCAGTGAACATTTATGGCAATGCAGCTGTAGTGATAATAATGTGGAAAGAACAGCTCTGCCTTTGCTGAAACTCGGTCTTTTTTATAGTTTTGATGAAACAGCCTGTATTGGGGGGGAGTACTCAAGGTCATTAAAAAAATTCATGAAACAGTGTTCCTTGCATCCCTGCCTAACAAGATCTGATCCTATTGGCATTATATCACTGGCAGGATGCTGGAGTGCCATATTAATGTCAAAAGCATTGAGATAAATGACAGCTCCATTAATTGGGTAGGCATTTGGGCTCAACTTGAGGACGTAACATATTTTATAGGTGTGCTTGGGGCAACAGAAGGGGGTAGTGTGTTGAAAAGTTACTGGGCTCTGATATTTACTGCTAGGTATGTTAATGTGAATGCAAGCATTGCTCTATCTGTAGGGCTAGCATTGCTGGAGAGGGAGTTTAGGGATGCTGTGCACATAGCCTGAAAGGAGGTAGACTCTCTGCATATATCAGGTTTTTTCAGCTGCAGTCCCTTAGCACAAGGGGAGCTGTACACAGGCTATACAAGCAGCCTACTGATCAGGCACACAACTCCTGCTCAGGCAGGGATTTTTACAGAGGCTTAAGGGAGATATAGCTAGATCCAGAAAAGTAATTAAGCACGTGAAATCTGTGGGAAGATGGGAAGTAAGATGTTAGAACTTTAGTAGTTTTGTGGGTATCAGCGTTTGACTGAGAATAAACTTGTTAAAGTTGAAAAATGCTAGCTCTAAACTGTGTATGGATTTGGGTGTTCCTGTAATGTCAGTGTTGTAGCAAAGGTACGTGCAGATCTTTTCTTCAAGCTCAGTAGTCCATCAGTGACAGAGATGGTGGGCTCTGCCTCCAGAGGCAGCGAGGAAGAAAATGTATACTTTGCATCATCTGCCTGGATTTAAAGAGACTGCAGTATTTGGTTGCTCAGGAATCTGTTGAAGAGAAGTGCTCTTTTTGATGGTAAAGAGTTCACCTGCTGTAATGTCGCCTTACTGGTGACAAGAATATTGCTACATTTATGCTTTAAAAATTCCTGCTAGCAAATTATAGTTAAGGAAGGTGGTTATTCCTCCTCTGCGGTGTTGGAGAAAACATGGCTTACTAAATTTTTTCTACATGGATAATTAGTTACACTCGTGCAGCTCAAATGCCATCAAATTGCACAGCCACAACTGTGGTTTAATTTGCCTGAAGGACTTCTATTACTTACCTTGATGTCCAAAAACAAAAAAAAATATCCTGTGCTGCTTTTCACCTTCCAGGCTTATTTTTGTCTGAACTGTTGGTGAGGCATTGTTGTTTTCTGTTTTCATTTTCTGAAAAAACCCTGAAAAGCTGCAGTCTTTGTGTGTATATGCCATGCACATTTAATAAGAAAATTACATAGACAATAAAATTGGAGCCTTGACATGCCTTTTTTTCTTTCCTTTTTTTTTTTTAACAAAACCAAGTTGCCTGTCAGAGTTGAATCACACTCGCAGGCTTCTGCTGCAGCCGTGGAGTGAAACTGGTAAAGAATTGCAGTTGCAGCTGGCTCTGGAGATGTACAGGTTTTTATAGATAATGACATTAAGGGGATATTTATGGCTTATCTAATTTTCAACAAGTGGAAGCCAGGATATTTTAACTAACATTTGTGCTTCAGATGATTTTACATGCCAAGTAGGTCTTGAATAAAGTTTGAAATCCGTTTGCTTATTATTTTATGGTGTTGATTAGTTAACAGCTTTCTATTAATAAAAACAGGAGTTTTCAGTTTTTCTGCCCTATGCTCAGCTGACAGAAAGCTTCTTGACTTTGCCCTGGGCGAAGTTCAAAGGAGTGAGGACATTGCAAAAGTATGAGGCAAAGCTTGAAGTAGTGGGTGATCTCATTTCCCTGGTGAGATTGCAGCTTTGTCAGAAAGCAGGAGACTCTCTACTACAGAGGAATTATCTTGAACTGAATGCTTTTGCACAGCTGGTACTGTAGATTTACAGGAGTCTCAGAGCTGGAGGGGATGTCACTGAGCCAAAGGGGAGGTAGACAGCAGAAATATTGAGCCATGCATTTATTAAAAACAACTTTAATGTGATGCTTACCACATAAATAGCACTGACTATCTTCAAAACTATCATAAAAGCAATAATGGCTGTGGGGGGAAGCATGGGGGGGAGTTGATCAGCAGTAACATAGTAACCTCAACTCAGATTTTCAAGTTGCAATTAGATGCTCAGCAGTTGTGATCTGCTGGAGTTGCCCATTATTGCCCACCTCAGGAGCTGACACCCATGCCACAGCTCACTGTGACCCCAAAGAAACTCACAGAAAGTGGTCTTCAGATACTTGCCATCAGCTCTGCTTATACCACATCACACTTCCTTGTGTTAAAAAAGGCAGTAAGTTGTTAACCCAACTATCCTAAATCCCACTGTTCAGCCAGACTTTAAGGGTGTGGTGATCTCTATGGCTCTGATAACTCGTGCTCCCCAAATTGGCAAACTTTTGAATGGTAGTATTACGGTGTGCTGTACCTCACAACTTTCCAAGTAGGTGAGGTCCCAATGCAAGAAAAAATTATTAGACTAGTTGATGTGAAAAAAAATCCCTCAGGTAAGGAAATACAGTTCTACAAGCACTCCTAGGAGTGCTGTCTTTTCTCCATATGGTTCTGATGGAGAGGGACCAGGTAAATACTTGCATTTCAGATTTTCCTTACTGAGTCAGAATTTGACAGGAGCTGGAAAGGAATTTTTTTTTCAGATGTCTTCAACGTCAGAAGCATGGGGTAAAAATGGCGGTGGTAATTTTAGCTCAGAGAAAAAGAATTGGGTCGTTTTGCAGCTGTAATGGCTTCACCTGAGACCAGATCTCTTGTGTTGAAGTTGTTGTCAGAGAGGTTACTTTGACCAGAAACAAAAATTGAAGATCTGCCTTCCTGTGCCTCAGCTGGTTCTTAAAATGTATGATTTTTGGCAAAATTTTGATGTGGGCAGTAGGATTTTTTTTCCCCCCTGAGGTTCCCAAAGACACTGAAACTTATGATAAACATGGCTGTTTTTATTATACCATGCTCCATTTCTCATATTTAACATTTGTTTAAGATGTCTTGTTCCATAAAATCCTAATCCTAAAGGAACTCAGAGTGTGACTGTGTGTATGACTGTGACAGTGCAGACTCCCTGTCTGCTGAGAAAAGCCAGAGGCCTTTTCGGTCATGCCAAAATAATTTTGAGGGGAAAAGAAAGGGAAATTTTCCCATCCTGATTGGAATGTTAGTGTCTCAAATTTAATCAGTGTATAATTTGGGAATAGGGAAAAGGGCATGAGAACTCATTGGTGAAAACATTGGATTTACAGTATTTGGAAGCACTGCATTTTAACTTCAACTTTGAAAAAAGTTGATAGGTAAAAAGATTAATAAGGACTTGGAAATGAAAAAGCATTCAAGATTAAACTAATCTTTAATTTACAAGATGTTTAAGTTGGACATTTTGACAATTTGGAAGTTTTTGTTTTACATGCATCTTTCTTTTCTCAAAAAGATTTCTCAGAATTTTCCTTCTCCTGAACAGATTTAGTTTTGACAGATCACCATTTTCTCATGAAAGAAAAAGTTTTGTCAGAACATTCTCAGCTAGTGCTTCTGGAAGCTGTACATACTGAACAACCAACCTGACAAGCATAATTTCTTAATCCATGTGTGTGTCAAGCATGAAAACAGGTGCATTTTATGCTAGAATAAAATTGTGGGTTCTGTGGGGGTGTTTTAACTTCTTGGTATTACTAAGTAACAGTGTGACTTGAACCACAGTACTTTGGTTTTAAAAAAAAATGTAAAAATAGGTAGTTTTTTGTGATTTTTTTGGAGAGTCAGAAAAATTATAAAATCTGGTTAAATTGTAGCACACTTTTTTTGTTAGTATGTTGTGTTGTCTGGCATGGAAGGAATGCTATATTGCATAACTAACAAATTATTATCCTGTAGGAAAAGCATTTGGACACATGGCAGGCCTTGTAGGATGCACACTCATATTTCTTTCAGAAAAGCTGTTTTTTGTTGGGTGTTTTTTTTTGCTTCTTTTTCTCCATCATCCAGAAATGGGTATGACACATGACAAAGAAGACACTACCTGTAAGGTGGGTCTGTGGATTTGACAGGTGAGGGTGACAGAAATATGGCCAGATGCAGTAACCCATAGGGCTCTGGTAGGCTGGTGGAACCAAGGCTTGGTCTCGGCCATGGTCTCTGGGGCTGCAGGTAAGAATATAGTGGAAGGCTGATTTCCTGCAGCCCTTGGTCACTGGATCATCTGGGTGGGGCCTTCAGAGCCAGGCAGCACAGCTGTAGATGTTCAGTTTTCACTTTAGTAGGAATGTGGCAGGTTTTTCTCATAATTTCCACATTTTAAACCTCATTGTAAGGTGATGGGGATACAGTAAGAGAGGGAAGAAAACTTTTTGTTGTTGGTTTTTTGGTTTTTTTTTTTTCAAACACCTGTTGCTTCTCTTCATCTTGGCATGGTAATTTGGGGTGCCTGGAATTAGGAAATGTTGTCCTAGACCAGGCTGGAAGGTAGTGGTTCTCTGACTTCTGGTTTCCCCTTTTGAATTTTTTAGATGTTTTTATTTCCACCCCCTGTACTAACTTTCAGAGATATTTGTTATATTTTAGAAAGCATATGCTTTTCAATGCCCTAAAATACAATAATGCAGAAAGTTCAAGTGACCTGAAAGCTGCAATTCCTGTGTTCCTTATGATAGGAGAGAGAGTAATGCAGTAACCAGTTATTTAAGCCTAGATATTATTTTCAGCTGGATGCTGATGGATATCACTTGGTTTCAGCAACTTCTAAGCAAAGAGACTTTTCTGAGGTATCTTTGGCTTTATTTGCTTATTGCAGTGAAACCTTTTGAGCCTAATAATTTATGGTTTCTTTCTCTGATGGTTCTTAATTGGCTTGGTATTTGATGACCTCAGTAGCTACTTTCTGAAATTGCCCCATGCATTGTGACTGTTCAGGCTGGCACTGTATTTTACTACAGCTCTATATTTTTATATATATATAAAAATATGTATATAAATATTCAAAACACTTATAAAATAACATTATAAATCTGTGCCACTTTGTAAGCTTTTTTCCTCTTTTAGTAGACAAATGTTGAATGGCAGTGTATTGTGTAAAGTAATACCTTGTTAGTTTTATGCAACCTACATATTTGATTAAAATGTGGTAGAGAAGTGCCTTTGGTACGTGTGAGGGAGCGAGGGCAAACCTTTCCTGAATCATTGTGTTGATCTCACATGAGGATTGCTGAGAGAAGCTGTAAAAGCTAAGTGATGTGTATTAATAGAACTGTGCTAAAGATCATAGGAAAGTCTTTTATTATATTCCAGAAATGAAATACTTTATTTTTAAATCGTGATTTAAAAGGGCAAGAAGAAAATGAAGTCTGGAAATTAATTTGTCTGTTAAAATGTAACTTTGCCATGAGCCTACGGTAGGACTGGTAGCACAATTAATTCTTATGCACTGACAGAGCTGTTTGACAACTGCACCATCTGGCTGAGTGTGGGATAGACTGGATTTTGTCAATATTTATTTTATAATTAACCCATAGGATGCTGGTCCACATAGAGAAAAAAGGGATTTAGTGATTGTTGGTTCTTGCAGAGTTGTAAGCAGGGGTTAGACTGGGAAAGATTATTTGGTCACTGGAAAGCAGAGCAAGATCCCACTCTCATGGAGACTGGCTCTTGTGTTGTGGTGGAGTGTCCTGAGACTTGAATACAGACTTTGGATTAACTGGATGTTGCTCATTGCCATATGTGCCTACCTATCAGAGCTAGAAGATGGTAGTTTGGGAAAGTACTGAGTGTACTGGATTCCTGTGGTGTCGAGTGTAAACTGAGCTGAAACTACAGCCTCTTCTGTGCTAATAGGGTTTCTCTCTTTTGCCTTGTTAGTATTCTTACCAAACAGATGGGAAGTTAATCAGCAAAGTCTCTTTTCCTTGACTTTGAAGTCAGTGACTTGGTGGGATGCAGAAATACAGACTTTTACGTAACAGTGTTATACAAGTCATGTTCCTGTATGTAACAAGACTAACTACACCAAAGCAGAGTATGAGGATATACTGGAGCTGGGGTCTTCAGCCTGCTTACATTTCCAATGGCTTTGTGTGAATGATGAGCCAGGCCATGCTCCTGTGATTGCACTTGGCACTGTGTGTTGATACTGAAGAGCTGTTTGTTCTGTTTGAATCCTTAGATAGTAGTGATAGAGGCAGGTAATGTGTTTAGGGTTCCTGTTGAATGTTTTTCTTAGTGATTTTTAGCTTAGTTGGAGGATTGGCATGCAAGATGTGTTTTACTTTGCTGTCATTACTACCTCACTTCAGTGCTATCACTGAACTCAACAGGAATTTTAACACAGAGTTCAGGAAATGTGGTGTTAGGCCAGTGGAAGCTTTGCAAATCTATTCTTTAGGAAGGAACTTTTTACACTAGTGTAATGATATCTTATTTATTAGAGCAATAGGGTGCAGGGGAGAAGAAGGCAGCAGACGTGCTCTATTTTTTCCCTGCACAATAGATGGGTAGAAGTCAACTTAGGTTAATTAGCTCTAATTTACCCTTCTTTCTCACAATCACTCATTTTTGCTAGGGAAATGCTGGAAAACATCTTACCTTACTCTTTCATTCTGTTCCAAGCAGTAAGAACATCCCTAAGGAAAGCATTACTGGGCCAGGCTGAAGACTTGCTGACCCAGTATCCTGTCTCCAGCAGTAATTAGCAACAGATGGGGTGAAGGGAAAAGTAGTATGAGAATAGTGTCACATCTGCAATCGTTCTCCTGGCATGCATTCTCTGTTTCTGATGTAAAGACCTTCTAATCTGGAGATAACATCTGGACCATCTGGTTAAAGCTACTGATAGACCTTGTGCTATGGGAATTTTTGTAGGTCTTTTTGAATGTGCCTTTGGCCTCTACGTCATCCTGCTGTAGTGAGTTACCAAGGTCATTATAGGTTCTGTGAAAAAATACATCACTAAGCTTGTTTCTGAACCTTGTCACTGCACGTAGTTTGTTGGCTTCCTTCATTTGTGGTATTGTGAGTAGTACTGAACAATTATTTCCTATTTACCTTCCTCATACCATTACCAGTGCTAACCATTTCAAGCATCTCTCTCTCTCTCTCTCTCTGTCTCTCTGTTGTGTCTCTTCCAAGTTGAAGAAGCTGTTTTAGTTTATCGTATCATGACTGTAAGAAGGCTGGTTAGGTTTTGTTTGGGTGGAAGCCATCCCACCAAGGGCTGTGCTGTAGTGACCAGGCTCTGAGCAAAGACTAAATCAAGATGCTTCTGCGATGGGTCACTTGTCGCAGAAGAGGACATGTGACTTGCTGCTGTGCCTTCATCTCAAGCTGTAGTTCGAGGGTTTTTTCAGACAAGGATACATGCCTTGCATCTGCTGTGCAGACTGAACTGTTTTGCCTCCTCTTACCTGTCAAGTCAATACCTGAACTTTCAGTGACCTTGCTGGAAGCTAGACGATGTATTGGGGAGTCCCTTGGTGTGGGAACGCTTGTTAGGAATGCTTAATAATGGGGCTTTGTGCCTTTGGCATAGGCACACAGGCTCCTTTACTCGCCTGCCTTGCAGCAGAATGCTGCCTATGTGCACTCTGACCAGTTCTGAAAGCTGTCATGGAGGCAAGTGCAGAGGCAAAGCAGTCACTTTTCTTTCCCAAACATTTCCAGCACACTCAGCTGGCAAAAGCAGCTAAGCTGGGGATCCTGCTTTTGCAGTGACTTCATTTATGACCACTGATGAGATGGTTGGGCTCATTTCCGTGTGTTAAGAAGCCCACTGAGATGGCAGATGTGTGGGAACAAGGTGCTTGCACGTGCTGTAGCAATAGTGAAGCAACCAGAGATTCTGACAGTGCTTCAAAACTGAGGCTCGTGGGGAAGATGCCACACTGGAGTGAGCATTGGGTTTTGACTGAAGTCCTATGTCAGTTTTTGCACGAAAGCTCATGGAAGTTCTTCTGACCACTCCTTGTGGACTTGACCCATAATCCCTTCAGACTGTGTGTGGTACATAGAGCGAGGACAGAAGTACCACTCTGTCTCTCTTTGTATGGCAGGCAGTAAAATCTGAAATGCGCTCCAGCACTCTGGGAACTGAGCGTACATAAGTGTGTAAGATAGCCTGGGCTGGGGACTGGATTTGTCTTCAGACTTTAGTTAAGGTCCTTTTGTAGCCCTATCAGTATATATCATAGGAATAAGTCAGCATAACAAGATCAATATCCAGAGAAATTGAAAACACCAAACAACTGGGGTCTGGCATTTGTTTTGAGGAACTAAAATAAGGCATAATCTGAAAAACCGAAGCAATCTGTGTAGTTACAAGTATCTATTTTCTAATCTCTTTTAGACCTTACTTCTCTCCATCCTGTTAATGTGTTGGTGATAAATGATGGCAGGATCATTGAGTAGCCCTAGTACTGCTGTGAATAGAGCTACTGTAATTTGCCACTATATTTTCTGAGGTTTTTTTTCTTTGTTATTTCTTCCCTTCCCTTGCTTTGTCTGCTTCCCTCTGTCTTGCCTACCATTTTGTTTTGAGAGCCACATCGGCATCTCAGAGAAAGTGTTGAAAGCCCATAATGATCACTTTAGGCACTCTCAACAACTCATAAGAGGGACGGAAAAGGTCTTAGGACTTTTTCTGACTTGTTGTGAACACTTTGAGTTCTCATTGCCTCCAATCCTGGAGGGAATACAGGTTTATATCCACCCAGAGCCATAAACCACCTAACACATAGATGTGAAAAACGTATTGCAAGCTCTTTGGACAGAATTGCAGGAGATGTTTTAATCGTAGCCCCTGTAAGTATATAGGAGGACTTGGACCAGGAGGAAGCAGTTAGTGACCTCCTGAGCCACTTAGACAATTACAAGTCTATAGGGATGGATGGGATTTAACCAGAAATACTGAAAGAGCTGGCAGAAGAGCTCACCAAGCTGCTCTTTGTCATTTATCATCAGCCCTGGCAAATCTGGGAGGTCCCTGATGACTGGAGGTTGGCCAATGTGATGCTCATCTGCAAGAAGGGGAGATCTAGGGAACTGCAGGCCTCTCAGCCTCACCTCAGTGCAAGAGAAGATTGCAGAACAGATCATCTCGAGTGTCATTACATGGCACGTGGGGCCCAGCCAGCATGGGTTTAGGAAAGGCAGGTCCTGCTTGACCAACCTGATTTTTTCTTATTAGGTGACCCACCTAGTGGATGAGGGAGAGTGAGAAGTTGTGGATATAGTCTCCCTGGAGTTCAGTAAAGCCTTTGATACTCTCTCCCATAGCATTCTCATGGAGAAGCTGGCAGCCCATATCTTGGACAGGTACACTCTGTGCTGAGCAAAAACTGGCTGGGTGCCCAGGCCCAGAGAATGATAGTGAATGGTGCTACATCCAAGTGATGTCCATTCACTTGTGGTGTTTCCCAAGACTCGCTATTGGGGTCAGTCCTGTTTGATGTCTTTGATGGTTTGGATGAGGGGACCCCTCTGTTAGTTTGTAAATGACACCAAATTGGGTCAGAGTCTTGATCTGCTAGAGAGTAGGAGGGCTCTGGAGAGGCATCTGGACAGTCTGGATCAGTGGGCCAAGGCCAATGGTATGAGGTTCAGTGAGGCCAACTGCTGACTCCTACACTTGGATCACAAGCCCAGGCAGCACAACAGACTTGGGGAGGAGTGGCTGGAAAGCGAAAAAGGAGCAGTGCTGGTTGACAGCCAGCTGAACAAAAGCCAGCAGTATGTCCAGGTGATGAAGAAGGTCAGTGGCATCCTGGCTTGTATCAAAAAGAGTATGGCCAGCAGGACTAGAGAAGTCATTGTTCCTCTGTACTCTGCGCTGGTGAAGCCACACCTTGAGTACTATGTCTAGTTCTGGGCCCCTCAATTTACAAAAGACCTTGAGACTCTGGATCAAGTCCAGAGAAGGGCAGCATGCTGGGGAAAGGTTTAGAGACTAAGTCCTGTGAGGAGTGGGTGAGGGAGCTGGGGATGTTTAGCTTGGAGAAAAGGAGGCTCAGAGGAGACCTTACTGTTCTCTACGACTGCCTGAAGGGAGGTTGTAGGAAGATGGCAGTTGGCCTCCTCTCCCAGGCAACTAACAAAGGGAAGGTTCAGGTTGAACATCAGGGAGAATTTTTTCGTTGAAAAGGTGATTGAGCATTGGAACAGGTTGCTCAGAGAGGCAGTGGAGTCACTATCCCTGGAGGTGTTCAAGAAACAACTGGACATGGCACCTACTGCTGTGATTTAGTTGATATGGTGGTCCTTGGTCAAAGGTTGGAGTTGATCTTGAAGATCTTTTCCAGTCGTAATGGTTCTATGATTCCAGCATGATTATACCTTTACTGACATGTAGGAAAAGCCGTAAGACCAGGACAGGTGTGTATGTTGCTTCCCACTAGCCCTTACCCAACCACTGGCTTGTTTTCAGCTTTGTCAGTGTGATGTGACCCTATGAACTGTAGTGGTCTCCATTACACAGTGTGGAGCTGAGCTGTGTTAGTATTGATGTGCTGCCCAACCACACCTACACAGGGCCCAGACCTTTTCTTTCTCCCTGATTTTGGGCAGTTGGCCTGTAGCAAAGGCAGGTCTTGCATGAAAGCAGTGCTGGTGGGATGTTCTGGGCAATGAGCTCTCTGCTTCTGTGGAGAGAGGCTACGTGCAGAGTTGCTGTGTATATATTTCACTTGCTGCTACCAAGCCATCTACTAACTCTTCTTGCACACATGTACCAACTCTGCCTCCTTTAGTATTGTGTTTTGGTGGGGTGTAATTCACAGGGGCTGCCACTACTGCAAAGTTCCCATGCCATGTGATGAGAAATGTGCCTGCAGAGCAGGCGTGTTTGAGGGTCTGGTCTTTTTAGGTGATGATATTGGGAAAATAGGTTTGTTAACAAGAAAAGATACATTTGTTTTCCCTTTCCTGCCCTTCTGGATGCTTTGTATTTCTTGTATCCCTGTTTCTCTTTGTTTCTGAAGTAATCTCCATAGCAACCGCCCTTGTAGGAGGAGGAAAGAAGCCAGCCTAGGAGAAGCAAGAGAGGCAGCCTGTGAAAATGTCCAGATGTGTGCTGTAGTTGCCCCTCCACCTTTACGAATTCTGTTCCAGAAGTAACTGTTCAGTTTGGGGTATTATCTGGAATGAGAAGCATAAGGTATGGTGGTGCAAATGAGACCCAGGGGGGCAAGAATTACAGCCATGCTGGTTTGCAGGGACCTCTGGAGATCATTAGTCCAACTTCCTGCTCAAAGCAGGATTGTGGTACATCAAGTTGAGAGTGTGATTAAAAAGAGAAGAAAAAGAGCACCGCTCTCACCCTTAAACTGAATTAAAGAGTTGCGTGCAAGATCTCGAAAGCACAAAAAAGTTTTCATTTTGAACAAAATATCTTTGCCAGCAGCAGAGTGATAGAGAAAGGAAGACATGAGTTTGTGCACAGACCAACCTGGAGGCTAAAGATAAGAAAACAACCATAAAATTTGCTTCCCAACTTGTGGGAGAAGAGTGATCCAAAGGTATGACTGAGAAACTGTTGTTGAAAACAGTGGCCAAGGATGCCTCGGGTTTGTGAGTACCCTTACCCAAGGCAGAGCAGTACTGCTTCTGTTGGCCAGAACCACGATGCAGGAGAAGGCTGTGTTGACTCCATTAGACAGCTGACAATTCCAACTCCAGCACACAGTTTCTGAGGACATTAAAGGCTTCCTGACAGTGAATCCACATGATGCTTGCAGGTTAGCAGGAGAGGAGGGTGGAGAGAAAGCTGACTTAGACCTAGTGAAGGGCTGAAAACCTAAAGCAGAAAAAGACCTGAGGTGCAAGAACCCAAAGCGCAGAAGGTAGGGACCCACTTTCTCTTGTGTGTGCAGTGCTAGAGGAGATTGCCAAATATTTGACTATCATATTTACAGCTATGCTGGGAGTCAACAGCCTATTCTGTTTGCTCTGAATTGCTAAGCCAGCTGCTGTATAATCCCAGCCACTCTGATAAATGGAAAATATAAGCCAGATGAAATCTGACCAAGCCTTGGTGAGATACAGTGCAATCATTCTGTGACCAGCAGGCAAATGCAAGCATGTTGTGATAACAAGCCTATGCAAGAGGAGAGGTTTTTGCCTGGAGGTTCATGCAGCTGACGGACAGCAACACCACTTGTGGTGGAGCATGGGTGTAATCCTAGGACAGCCCTGGAGCAGGGGAGCACAGCAGATATCTGGACCTTGTCCAGTATTTGAACGTAATGTGAGAATGCAGCTGAAGGATATGAATATCTACAGGGCGAGGTAAGGATAAAAATAAAAAGAAGTTTCTTCTCTCAGCCTTGTCTCCTATTCCCTCCATCTGTGCCATGCCTGTGTGACTTGTAAAGCATCACAGAATCAACTAGGCTCAAAAAGACCTCCGAGATCATCAAGTCCAACCTTTGACCTAACACCACCTTGTTAACTTGTGACACTCGGTGCCACATCCAGTCTCTTCTTAAATACCTCCAGGGATGGTGACTCTACCACCTCCCTGGACAGCCCATTCCAGAGCCCAGTCACTCTCCCTGTAAAGCACTTTTTCTTAATGTCTAACCTAAACCTCCCCTGGTACAAGACTGTCCTCTTGTTCTGTCACTGGTAACCTGAGAGAAGAGACCAATCCCCACCTGGCTACAACCTCCTTTCAGAGAGTTGTAGAGAGAGATAAGGTCTCCCCTGAGCCTCCTCCTCTTCAGGCTAAACAACCCCAGCTCCCTCAGCCATTCTTCATAGGGCCCCTCACCAGCCTCATTGCCCTTCTCTGGACATGCTCCAGTACCTCAACATCTTTCTTAAATTGAAGGGCCCAGAACTGGACACAGCACTCGAAGTGTGGCCTCACCAGTGCTGAGTACAGGGGAAAAGTGGCTTCTATAGTCCTGCTGGCCACACTCTTCCTGATATAGGCCAGGATGCCACTGACCTTTTTTTGCCACGGGGGCACACTGCTGGCTCATGTTCTCCCTGCTGTCGACCAGCACCCCCAGGTCCCTTTGTGCCTGGCCACTCTCCAGCCACTCTGTCCCCAGCCTGTAGTGCTGCAGGGAGTTGTTGTGGCCACAGTGTAGAAATCAGCACTTAGACTTGTTAAACCTCATGTCATTGGATTCTGCCCAGCCTGTCAAGGTGCCTCTGTAAACATGTACTGCTAATGCTGGTAGAGAAATCATCACATCCTTGAAGCTGCCCTATCCTTTGTAGATGGCTGACAGAATCAAGAGAGCCTTTTAGCAAACTGGGGAATTGGTCCAGTCCAAGACCACTAAGGAGGATGCAGAAAAGGAGCTGTTATCTTTGCCAAGGAGAAAATATGCACATCTGCTTAACTCAAAACAAAAATGGCTGTGGCTCTGGGTTGTGACAAGCTGACCTGGATGAGTTCTTCAGCTTCCTGACTTCAGGAAATATTGCAGTGTGTCTGAATGCACTTGCTTACGGTGGAGGATGGGTGTTGATGGCACACACACAGCAGAAGCAAAAAAGATGCTGCAGAAAATGATCACTGGGGAGTGCAATACCAAGGTCTGTGCATTCCTAAAGCTGGTATGATGCAGAGTATGGGCAGGCTTACCCAACAGATCCATCACTGATAGCCTCTGCCTCCTCATTTCCTGCCCATCATCTCTCTGCTCTGGTACCCTTCCTGAAACAAGGGGGAAAAAGGAAACAAAAAACAAAAGCCCCCCAGACCACTTTGTGGGATTCAACTAAGTTTTTTTGTTGGGCTTGAAAGGGTTTCCTGTAGGTTCTGTTTGTTTATTTATTTTGCATAGCTGTTTTAAATTGCATTTAAAGAAATACAAACAAAAGCTCTGTAAGGAATTTGTTTTGTTTGGAAGATATTTCAATTGAGCAGTGTTGGCTGTGCGTTTAAAAAGGAGAGAGAGAGATAGTGTTTGAATATTACTTTCCAGTTCTGGTTGTGTCTTACAGATGGCTTTGTTCAGCATGAATGTGGGCAAATAAAACATTTGATTGAAACAACTGCCACAAACTTCTGGATATGTCTTTGAAGTTAAGTAAAATTGTGGCACCTCTTTATTTAATTCTGCTAATGAATGAAGTTTAATTTTAGAGACATGATGTTTTAGCATGTCCTTGCCTGGCACGAGATACATGGAAATCAACCCTTTGTATTTACCAGCTTCGTTGTGCTCTGTGTGCATGTGATGAACAGGGATGGTGATGCAGTAAACATTCACAAAAATGGGATTTGTTGTTTAACATAGGGGTCCTGGACACAAGCCATGCCAGAGGGGGTGGAGCAAGGGTAATTTCCAGGACTGTCTCCATTCTTGTTGCTACTGATGAATGAGGATGGAAGCTGAAAAGGCTGCTTACAGAATGCCTCGTGTGTCAGCTGAGCCTTTTGAAGCTTTTTCCTGTACTGCTTAAAGATGCTCTACAGTAGCCTGGAAGAGCCTCTGCTGGGTGTGTTCTGAACCTGTCAGGCTTTGTATCTGCTAGTGTGGCCTCCTGTGTGTAGTACTGTGGCTGGTCCTCAAAGTTACCACTGCCAAGACAGATACGACTGAGTGGTGACAAGGCAGGGAAGACTGATGTGATGTTTTCCCCTCACAGTTATGTTATGTTCAGGGACCTCTCAACACACTGCTGAAGCTTTCCTGTCTCCTTTGGTGTTGGAACAAGGACCAGGACTGAGCAGGCTTCTAAATTTGGCTCATGTTGTGTATCCCCTGCAAGGCGTGTGCTAGGAGCAATCCCTGTGTGGGAAAGAAACAAAGGAAGGAGGGGATGAGCACCTTGCCTTTAGGTAAGAAATGGGACAATAGATGAAGAAACAGTCATTTTAAAGTTGGTGTGACAGTGTGCATTACAGACAGGTTTTTAGGAGCTTATCTTCCAGTTTTTAGATGGCTTATTTGTTTAATTCTAGTCAGTTCAGTGAATTAAACTTTTTCGCTTCACCTCACTTAACTTCTGTGTGCAGAGAGGCCTAAGCAATTGATATGACTTTTGCTTTTTGCGGCTGTTATTTTCTCAGGCGTGTTTTTGATTACTGTTGTCTCTGTTGCAGTTGTTTGCTCTTCTGCAAAAAGGATGAAAAGCATTTCTACTTTGTACTTATTTTATTCCTTTGTCCTCATATGCATCAGTTTAAAAAAAAAAAAGGAAAGAGGAAACAGAGAATCAAGGGTCTCTCTTTGCAGACTGTTCTCCCCACGTGGTTGCGTTCTCATTCGTCTCCTAAGAGGTATTAAAAACAAAAACCAGTATATTACTTTGAGTTTACCCTGTAAATAGCTGATTTGGAGATTATAGGACAGTCATCTCATTGAGCAGCTGAAAAACCAATGATGCTTGTGATACTGCATTTCTGCCATTTCTGTGCTTGGTTTTTGATGTAAAGTCTGACTTGCCCAATGTGAGATAGTATCCTGGGAAATCACGTGTGCTGTTGCACTTGTATGGCATAAATCTCTAAATTAACAATTTATCATTGTTTCATCAAAGTATCAATAAGCCTAAACTCTTTTTTCCTCCTCATTTTTCTGTAGCAGTAAACAAACAGTTTGGGTTTGATTTGCGTAACAACATTATGATGTACCTATCTTTTTGTATGCTTCTCCTGAAGCTTCATGGAGTAGCAGCTGAAGTGTTTATGCAGCCTGTTTATAGGGTGGTGGAGGGGCTGATTGGCATGCTGTCTTCTCCCTGTCTGCTGGTATTATTATTCATATCAAAGAAAGCTGTTTGGTTCCCTTTCTCCTGGGCAACTGCAGGAGTCAATCACTGCTCCCTGATGTGAATGGCAACAAAGAGAAACTGTTCATTGATTCAGAGCAAAAGAGCCCAAGTGGGTGCTTTGATTTCAGAGAAACTCTGCTCTGCATGGGATCTGCAAGGTTAGACTGCTAGTGTTCTCCCAATTGTGACTCCCAAAGCGTTTTGGCAGTAGAGTGAAAGACAAGCAGGCAGGCCTCATGGATAATTTTACATTAATAACTATGACTTATGTGTGCCGCTGTAAGACAAGTGATTCCACTGTGAGAGTCAGACCATAATTAAATATCTAACTCTGTAGTGGGGCTGTGCTGGTGGTAAATGGGGTATTGACTTCTGGTTCCTATTTTGACTAAAACTACATACACAATGTAAGGACTTCAGCAAATCCCAGTGCCTAAGGTGGTAATGTATTCTGTAAGTCAATAATATATTAGTAATAAAAATGACCAAAGCATGCATCCATTAAGAATTCATAATAGAAATTTGTTTAGTTTATATAGTGTGTGTATTGATTGCTGCTATTTAAAGATGAAGTATATCTTCCAAACATAGTGCTTATATATGTAGCTGCCTACATTTTAATAATAAATGCCTTACATTTATTTGTAATATGAAGATGAACTTAATAACACGAGAAAATATGTATGAATAGAAGTCATTATATTGCAAAACATTATGGGAATATAAGTATGCTGAGAAGCCACAAATATAAGTATGCTGAGAAGTCTGATGTTTCTGAAACCTAAATCTTGAGAGTGTAGCAAAATAATAAGTAGTACATGTGGCAGTCACTGTTTGCAACTCCTTAAGCTTCCAGGTAGCTTAAATTTTTCTTGGCTGTGTGTCTTAACAATGAATTGCTTACCCGTCTATGTTGTGATATAGAGTATAATGTAACATGATGTAATCTGGTGGTACTGCACTCTTCATTACCTGACTGGCAGGGACAGATCCGTAGTACAGAGCTGCTAGCAGAAAAGAGACCTTGCTCTTATGCAGTGCTGCTGGCTCTCTGCAGCTCCCTGTGTGTGGTGCCAGTGGCTGCACAGTCAGAGAAGACTTAGGGAGCTTGTCAGGCGTGGGAGCACCTGCAGTACTATGACTGGGAAGTAGGATTTGGAAAATAATGCCCCTGACCCATCCCAGTAACACCATACCAGGACAGTAAATATCTGTGCTGTGGATTTGAGGTGTACACTGCTAAAACTTCACGTAGCTAATAATGCCTAGAGACCAGTTCATAGGCTTCACAGAATTACAGTCATTTATTAGATAAACGTATTGAAAGGCTGAATTAAAAGCAAAACAAAACACCACAGGGCAGACAGACCTACTAAACAGGTAGTGCCATACCTATGCTTTCATCCATCTCTCTAAACTTACTTTGGCTGACTGGTCCAGGGTCCGGTGTGTCTGCAGCAATGCATAGGTACCTTCCTTAATGGTGAATGGTGGAGAAAACAATTCACATGCCATAGCTGCAGTCTTTGTCTTGCTGTAACAAATAAAAACTGTTTTAGATTACACAGATTATGGTTCATTATGAAAACAAAGCAAGCCTCTGACTGAAGTCCCATCTGTTGGTTTGCATTAAGCAATTCCCATCCTCCTTCTTGCCATCTTTTATTCCTGAGAATTCAAAGAAGCTGTCCTGGAACATTTTTTTTTCTATTCATGAACACTAAAGGCAAGATACAAACCTTCTCTGCATGGATAAGCACAGCAGGTATCTGCATAAAAACTGACTGAGGGTTTTTTTTGTTTCGTTTTGTGGATTTACTTGGTGGTGGTGGTTTTTTATTTGGTTTGTTTGGGGTTTTTTAAAGATAATAAATTCAGTGGGTTTATGCAGCCAAATGCCTCCTTTTCCTGTTTACTTTCTTCCAAATCTTCATAGATCTTTAAAATACAAAGAAACTCCTATGATCAAAAAGCCAGACTGTTTGTACAATAGTGATCTTGCCCAGTAATTTGTGAGTCAGGCTCTGGTATCTTCTGTTTGAGCTGTAATGTATCATCCAGGAAAATACTCTGTTATTATTTAGGGACTTCAGCTGATAAGGAACACATCATGTGCATATATATATATATATATAAGCAAACTGTTCTGTGGTAAATTGCTCACATTGATAAAAATATGTACCTTATCTCTAGCCTCCATTTATCTGACTTCAGCTTCCAGATCTTGCATCTTGCTTGCCTTTTTCTATTAGATTAAAGAGAAATATTTTCCCCTGGTAGATACCTTCAGACTACAATGGTCTTTTAGACTAGTTAAACAGATGAAGTGTATTTGGAGGCTCACTTGTAAAACTGGCTTCCCCAGCTCTACTTGATTTTATTTATTTTTTGTTTTCTCAAATTGTTTTGCAAACCCTTTCAAAGTTTCTAACAATCTTTCTAAAGCATAGACACCACGATGTGCATATTGCAGTAATGGATTCATCAATATCATATGCAGGGCAATTTTGTCTTCCCACTCCTACTTACTATTCACCTCCTCATACTTGCAGGGATCATGTTTGCCCTTTGAGCTACTGTGTATCATTCAAATTCTTATCAGTTGCGAAAACAGTCTTGTTTCAGAGTGAGTGCTTGCAAGGCTGTCCTCTCACATAATGAGCACTTTTGGTATTCTTATATGGACTTGTATTTGTCTGTGTTAAAGCACGGTCTGCTCAGACAGTGGATAGATCAATCTTCAAAACCGACAAGGTCCATGTCATTACTTAACATTTCATCAATTTTTGCGCTGACTGCAAGTTTGGCAAGCTTTGAGTTTATTTTCCTTCAGATCATCAAGAAGTGTGTAGAATGATTTTGGACTGATGAGGTTCTTGCTGAACTTCCAGAAATGCTTCAGCTGGGATGACAGTTCCACATTTACATTACATTTTGAGAAGCAATAGCTAATGTGTTTTTCTTGTGTGCAGTTGGACTTACATTCTGTTTTCATAGCCTTTATCTTTTTTTTTTTTTTTTTCTTTTTTAAAGCTTGTTAGTAGCAATATGCCAGTGTCCAAAATCAACTTAAAAAACAGCAAGGGGTTCCTAAGAGGGTTATGGGTTTCTTCCAAACACCCATTCTTAAAAATGAAAAATATTGGGCTGTTTGCTATTCTATCTTTCCAAATATGTGCTAGAACAAAAAGCATCTCTTTATCATTGTGAATTATGAATACATCTGTTTGCTTCTTTCCAAATACAGATTGGAGCGAGTTACTGAATATTTATAGGGAGTTAATTTTGTGTTTGATAGCTGGTTGCCTTCGACCCACAAACCTCACTATTTTAAAAATACTACTGCTGCTTTAAAAATTTTGCCAGCATAATTTTTCTTAGTTTAATGGCCTACAGTTATTTCACTTGTGTTTTGATCTTTTAACACTACACGTTTGTGTTTCCAAACTGTAGTTTGTACTTGTTAACTACATTGCTGCCTTTGTCTTCTTTTTTGTTAAATGAGGGTCGACTCTTTAACAAAAGAAGCTTTTAGTCACTATAGAAGAGTTGGGCATTTTGTCATCTGGAACACACTTCTGAGTTTACTGTCTGCATTTTTAATCTTAAATCTTTACTTCTGTTTAGTTTTGTGTGAAGTATTTTAATGTATGAGGAGTTATTCTGGGTAGAACTCTGCAATATATGTGTTGCCAATCAGGACAATGATCTTATTTTACTTAGAAAGTTAAATTGGTTCATGGTTATTTGCTCATAGACATCTGTGTGTTTTTTTGTTGTCGATTGGGTTTTTTTGTTGTCGGTTTATTTTTTGTTTATGTGTTTTTCTGCGATTAAATTATTTGTTTGAACAGGACCCTATACAAAATTACCCAGAAACAGTCTCACTAAAATTTTCTTAACTTTTAATGATTAGAAGAAGGCATCAATATTGTAATGGTTTTGTGAGTCGCAGTGTGAGATTTCCAGCATATACTTCCCTGACAGCAATGCAGGGAAAAAGTTGCAGAGAGATATTCAGGAGCTGCTCTTCTTTATTCCTTATCTCATCAGGGGCCTTAGAGCCAGTACACCACTAGAGAATCCTGTGTTTTAGCATCTCCACCCGAAAACAATAAGGGCAAATATTACGATGCATCAAAAACTACTTTATTTTTTCCAGAGAGGACTGGTTCAACAACAGACTTGCTCAATGACCCTTTGTATGTTGCCCAGGTAATTCCCTGAAAAACTGGTTTTTTACCCTACAAAGCTTGAGGAGCTTTATTATGGGATAATAGGGGGCATAGAAGAACCATAAGTAGAAAAATATGATTTTTTTTTTTTTAATGAGGGTTTTTCCTTGTGCTCCAAAAATGTCCTTGAAGGGCAGTGTCAGCAGAAGGCTTTCCTCAAATATGAAGAGGAAGCACATGGCAATGGAAATATGCAACAATTTTATTCTTAGAAATAGCAAAACTTCTAGATGTGAAATATAAATAACTCCGGAAGAAAAATGCTTGAAACAGGTACAAAAGGAAATAGGTATTATAGATAGAGGAAAAAGTGCTTGAAATGGATCCTTTGTTAGATAAAAGTCAGTTTCTATTTAGAAAGTGCACTTAAATGTACTGTGACATAATTACATTGGAAATTTAATTAATATCTCCCAGAAACAGTTCTCTGGAAACCTTTCCATGGTGGTTTTTTTCAACTTCAAAGAGTCCTTCAAAGCCCTTTAGGGAACAACAGCACAGAGGATTTAGCAAGTGTCTCAGTTGGTGTTGGGTGGGGGTCTGGGTGCCTTCAGGCTTCCTGCCTCCCAGCCTCGTTGGAGGGTATCCCTACCCCTGGATGTGACAGCACTCCAACCTCAACCATCTTGTGCCACACTCAGACAATCTTGTGTCAAGCTGCCTGTCCTGAGAGGTCAGAGCCAGGGCTCTGTAAGCTTAAGGTGAGCGTTATTTGTGGTCTCCTAAATCTGCCCTGGCTGATAGGGACTGCTCGGTTGGGAGTGCTGGTTTCTCTGCCTCTTTTCACTGATGAGGGAAACTGTCTGCATCGGGTGCTGTTGTGTGGCTGAGCTGCAGTGCCCAGGTATGCCTGAATTAGTTCTGGATTCCTGATTTTCCAAGACCCCTTTCTGTACACATCTGTCTGAGCATCCTCAGGTGTTCCGGCCCCGCTGTCTTGTCTGGGGCTTGAAAAAAGCCCTGCTCTCTCCCCTTATCTGTAGGGGAAGGAGGAATGGACTCATTCATCAGGTTTTGTGGAAAACATTCTTTTACCTTTAGGCCCACTATCTCTGGATCCCGGTTTTTGCTGTCAGAGAGATCAGGAAAAGATTTACTTCTTTCATCTACCTCTTGGAGGAGAACAATTTGAAACAAGTTTAGTGATTGTGTTAAAAAAAAGAGGGGGGGAAAAAAAAAAGAAAAAAGGATAAAAAAGTCTTCCATCCATCATAGTTGTTTGCAGTGGTTCACTCCTGAAGCAAGTTAGATAATTTCTTTTCCAGCCATGTTTTTGTTGAGCTGGTGAACGTTGTACCCTCAAGTATAGTATCTGCACCTGTCCTTTTCTGTACTACTGTAATTCCTGCTCCTCATCTTCACACATTTCCTCTTACCTTTAAAGTGTCCTTTGGGGCACAGACCCTCTTTTTGTCCAGTCATACACATGGGTGTCTGTGAAGGAGCCCTATGATTTCCCCAGAACAAGTAATGAATCATGATATCCAGTGGCGCAGGGACTTTCATAAAATAGGATTGCTTTTAACCAGGACTGGGTTGGATTATTTTACTGAGCACAATGTCTCTTACGATTATTCATACTTATTACTGCTGCTTTTTAAAATGCTTTTTAGTCTGTTGTTAACCACTTTGAAGGCTGGACTGGAAAATGAATGGAAATGTATCCTGGGACACCTCCACAGCTGATGGGGTGTGGGAAGGCAGGATTCAGAGCATTTATTGCCGATACAAATGTTGCAAGGCGAGTTTGGCCACAGTTTTCTGTGCCCTCACAGTCATGGTGGTGGCACAGTATATATATATCTCCCCCTACTACAAAGCCCAGAAGCTCCTAGCTCTGTTGCAGAGTTGTTCACCTGACTCTTCTGGGAGCAGTTCATCTGTTCAGAGCATTTCTGAGAACCTACAGCTGAGCATTATTTCAGATTTTTTTTTTGTGACTCACCTTGAGATGGGCAGTATCGTGTGCATATGGGTGTTATTTATACATATGTATCTAGATATATAGTGATTCTGGAGCAGTATTTGCACAGTCTGCATTAGGTGAGAAAATCAGTGTGTGCTGTGAGCAGGTGGGTGCAATAGGAAACTTTTGTTGCATTTCCTAATAAGTGAACCATTTTGTGGAGTTAATTCATTAGTTTTAATGTTTTGCTATTTTCTACTGAGGAGGAGGGGTGTCTGCAGGCAAAAATTTGTGATTTCCCTGAAAATGTGCTTTTACTTGGAATATATTTCCACCTGCAGCAAGTATGCATGTTTTAGTTCATTTCCTAAATTTGATTTTCCTATTGTCCTTTATTTTTAAGATTGAGGGGAAGTAAAATCGATCACTGTTTAGATGAATGTGGATGCTTCTGCAAAGCAGCTCTTTGAAATTGCTGGTAACTTTGAGGTGAAATCCTTGATCTTTTGAGGTCAAAGTAGGAGTGGGGAAGTTAATGTCATAGAATCTGGGGAGTCATGATTCAGAGAACTGCAAAGAATGGCTTACCACAGTCTATTTTTAATTCTTGTTAGTGTATCAGCAAAAAGGATCTTGGATCCCATGACTTTGTGCCTGAGACAGAGCTCATATATGTCATGTTATGGAAAACCTCATCCAGCAGCTGAGGACTGGGTTGTCTTTGTAGATTACTCACAGATCTTCCCAAGAAGCACCCACTGGTTTCTAAAACTCAATGACCTTTAAGGTGTGCTGACTAGGGGACCCCAAATGTCATCTTGCCATGTAGAAAACTACACTTTCCATTTGCCTGTTACATACATATGATGCCTTTATAGAAGCTTGTGCATATATATTAGAAAATAAATATATAATGGAATGCAGTTCTGAGAAGTGAAGATCTTAAAGCAGTCTCAGACTTCTTTGTAAAACTTTCACACTTATGGCTAGTGGAAAGAACAACTTCTCTGTTTTATTTATGGAAGAGAATCAAAGGAGCTGTGATGTCTTAAACACCAAGAAAAATCAGTTATTTATTTAATCATCTACAGTTTAGCCATATTACTTCCTGAAGATGGCTAGTCTTCAAGGTCTGGGTAACATCTTGTTAAATGAACTCTAAGGGAGTCATTCTTGGCCTTTGATGATGTAAAGCAATTAGTTTAGATGTTAAATATTTGAGGCCCCAGACTTTTTTAGGGATATTTGAATGACAGACTCTAATATTTTGGTAAAAATTCATCCTTTTTACCTGCCTGTCTTTTTCTCTGGACAATTCTTCAGATTTCACATGGTTCTCCTTTCTGTGCAATACAAACTTAAAAATAGATTTACTGCTCTGGTAAACAAGTCTGTAAACAGCACAAAGCAATCTTCACTCCGCTGTTCATCATTTGTAATAATGCAGATATTTCTACAAGAGCTTTAATGTTTCCCTTCAGAGGCTTTTCAGGGAGCTGTAAATCAAAATTAAACTTTAAATTTGAGGGGGTGTTACTTGGTAGGATCTATTATTTGCAGCTCTTCAGTAAAGCTCCAAATACATCCAACCTGTCTGATTTCCAACAGCCTTACAAAAATTTCTGAACCTGCTGAGTTCTCTGGGGCTCCTACAGGCTTTCGTGTTTTGGGGCCTGGTTAGTTCATTTAGTGGTTTTGTCTTTGGGGTCTCCCCTCCCTTTACTTTTTTAATTTTTTTTTTCTCCTCTGGTGAGATAAAAGTCAAATTTCTGTTTCAACCTCCATGGCAGACCATTTCTGATTTAGAGAATGCACTTGGGTTTTGACCTCCTTCAGTTTATCTTGCTTCCTGTAACCCAGGGCTGCCACCTCTCAGTTCACAGTGGTACAAATGATGTAGAAGAGCATGTCCTCAGCACTTGGGCAATATCCATCTGGGTGTGCCACTAAATCCTACTGAAGCCCATTTTGATGACGCACCTACAAAAGCTCTGTTGGTAATAGGAAAGTTATTCCAACTTTTGCATTATATTAGAAAGGGAAGGAATTTAAGATAATGTTTTCAATGGAAACGATAACGAAGTATAATTTTAAATGAGCTTATGGTTTAATATGAAATCTGAAAACTGTAAACAGATTCTTTTTCCTCAATATTCTTAGGGTAAACCTGTGATAATAATTTGTCTCGCTGCCTCTATGATTATACCTATTAAAGTGGTTTATAAAAGTTTTTATCTGAGAATAAAAAATTAACCTTACCAGTGGCTACAATAAAAAGCTACAGTGAAGTAATTTGAAATGGGGCAGATTTTTTTATTACTCAAATCCTACTCGCTTCACTACATTAATTTGTGCTGCATTAAATTGGAGATGTCAAGGTTGTTCAGCAATGTCAAAGTCAAAGCTTCTCTAATTTGCTTTTGTTAGGTTGTTTTTTTGAGACAGTGAAGTGTCTATTATAACAACTGTAACTTTCAGTTGGGTAAGAAATAAATTATATGTTTTTCCTTACTAATGACCCCAGCGAAATTTGTGAGGTATAGATTTGTAAGAATGGCTGGTCCCTGTGGTTCAGAACCTAAAGCTTCCTTTACTGAGAATATGAATGTCTCAATGCTATGGACCATGATCTGAAACCCATATATTTTAAGTAATGTCACTGTTAGGCTGGAGGGCAAGTTTAGCATAAGGGTTGGTTATAGATCTTATGCACTGCAGTGCAAGGCTTTAACCACAGACACTTTCCCTGTCTATGCACTGTTTTCCTACACTTGAAAGCTAATTCAAATGAAAGAAGCCTGTGCATTTAAAGAACATTGGTATCCAAGTACCTTCTAATGTGTGCCTTTCATTACAAATTAGATGATCCAGTGCAAAGGAAAAGATACTCGGGAATGGCTTTTTTCCTGTGATGAGGCCTAAATATTAATGTACTTGCATTCAAAGTTCCCCTTGGAGACTCTGTTTTATTTGTCTGTTGTTCTCAACTTGTTGCTTCTGCTTTAATTAAATTCATTAAAGTGACATTTAGCTCAGGCTGGAATTGTATTTCTGACCTCTGATTTGAAGGTAGGTTATCATGTATTTTTGAAAAGCATTCTAAATTCAGCCTCCCTTCCTTCCAAAAAATCTTTTGCTTTCTATGTCTGACCTTAGCTAACCTTTTCTAAGCTGATTCCACTCTATCAGTCCAGTAGAAACCTCCCCTTTCCCCTCCTCTTCCCGCTGTTTTAGCTTCTTGGTGAATTACTGAGTTGCCCAGCCCAATGAAGGGGTCTGGCAAGCACCAGAATTGGATGCACAACCAGCAGCTGCACCATGCCTGGAGACAGGAGGGCTTGTCTTGGGGAGGAGGTATGATCTGCTCTCCCTTCAACAACACTGTCCTGATGGGCTGACTTACCTTAGACCACTGTCTCTTTAACAGCACAGAGGGTGCCCCTTGGTGTTGCCTTGTTTCAGTGTAAATTTTATCTTCGAAGGTATTTACCTCTCTGTAAGGAGGAATTTGTGAAGGCGAGGCCTTGTCTGAAGAAACGTTTGTTGCAATTCTCAGTTTCCCATCACTCACTAATGAGACAGCAGACCATGAGTCCTAGAAGATGGGAATGGAGAATCAGGAAGAAGGCACAGTACTGCTGTTGCACCACTTTCTTCTACAATCCTGATTTGAATCTCCCTGGGTCACTCTGCCTTTACATGTCATCAGTCACTTTGTACTGTCAAACTCCTCCACTCATGGCTACCATCTGGATTCTGGGGTTTTGTGCTTTTATCACTTCATTTTCCTTCCTCATGGTGCCTTGCAATGACCGATTTTCCTCAGGAACACTCACCCTTAGGTGCAAATGCATGCACATCACCATTCTTTTTTCTTTCTGGTGATCTTTCACCAGTCCTCTTTGCCTGTCTTGTGTGAATTTCTTTTTTCTTTATATCTCTAAGTAGAGCTACACTAACACTTAGAGAGTCAAAGAAAATGTAATGCTTCTTACTAAGGAGGAAAGCTTCTCCATACTTTGAGCTGGAGTTTGGGAGAATGAAGGGAGGGAGGAAGGATATTTACCTGCTGAGCATGGCAAGGAGATGAGGAATATCAATGGTTATGAAGTGTGAGCAGCAGAAGTACCCCAGGATGTAGCTCTCTGGTTCTTAATCCTCTGGCTGCTGTCCAAGGGCTTTGTGGGCATCTGGTTGTCCATCATGTGGTTGTCCATCATCTTTTTGACATCTGACCTCTGGGGTGTCTAGGAATGAGAAAGGAGATCTGCTATGCAAATAAAAGGTACTTTCCATGAGGCTGGTATGTGGGGGCAGAGGCTTCAGAGATGTAGAGTTTGGGACTTGGCTAAGCTTTTTTTTTTTTTGTGCTCTTGTTTGTATTCTTGACTGTGTCACCTTGGAAAATGCAGTAACTGTGTATGTGCTTTGGCAGTCCCTATAGAAAACCCCATCTATGTTTACTACAAACATCTCCTGTATATCCTTTTAATTGTGGGGGAGGGCATCGGAAACAAACATGCAAATGAATATCTATTGTATTTTCACTCCTAGAACCTGGGAGCAAATCCCTATCAGAGGCCACTGGAGTGTTTTAATAGGGGTAGATTAGATTAAGCAATTTATGGAACCATGACATGGTTGACCTCAACCTCCACATAAAACTGACAGGGAAGGGTGTGAGGGCTTTGCAAGTCTTTTAGCTTTTCTTTGGTTGCTGTGACTGGGGTGTTGCACAGTCTTTTGCTTTTCTTCCATTTTTTTTTTTTTTTTTTTGTATACTTCATCCCACCGTGTAAGAAGATGCTCTTGCAGTTTGTGAAGTGTGTTCATAGCTGGTTGTTTGCTGTGTAAGGGGAATCACTACATCTAGTGACGGTGCCCAAAGGAAAGCTGCAAATCAGTTTTGATATCTTCTATAAAATGAGAAAGCCCTAGATGTCCAGGAGGATGTGGGCATTTGACTCATGTGGAGAGTCCCAGGCTTGAAGCCAGATTCTTCACTTTCTGAGGATATATCTAGTTCTCATCTTCCTTTCTGTAGCAGATTTTAGAGTGCTTAATGGAGGAGATAAGAATTTTCCCATTTTTATAGATGAGATAGTAATCAACTGAGGCACAGAGGTGAGATGCAGGAGTGGAGACCAGGACTGTCCGGCTTCAGCCTTGCACTGCTGATGGCTTCAGCTGTTTGGCCTCACTGACTGCATTCAGTCTTCATTTCTTCCCCAGGGGAGCTAGATATGGATGTTGCAAGCATTTGCTGCAATGTCTTGGCACCAGCCATTGTCTGTTGGAGGGACCTTTAACCCCACTGCAGGCTGAAAGTAGAAGAAAGGCTTTTCCTCCCTATCCCTCTAGAAAAGGCACAGTACTTTGCTCTTTATTTGTTAGAAGTATCTGTAGAGAAAGTGGGGGAGAGAGACCAGTATTTCCATGTTTGTATATTAATTATAAGATTTGAGAGAACTTTGGACCAACCACTTTTTTTAAGTTTGTCAGAACTAGATTGATATTTTTCAGCAATGAAAATACTGGGAAATGGGAGTATTGTACATTGGAGAAGCATTTGTTGTCATTGTCTTCAGCCTGAGCTTTTGTTTGCAACTAATATTATTGTTGAGAGCAGAGGCCAGGTATAATTTGGATTAAGGGAGATTGGGGATAGAGAAGAAATACTGAGCAATGTTTGCATGCTGTAAATATGCACTAATGAGACTTTATATCTTAATAGAGAAAAGTGGGTCCCCGATTTAGAAAATCTCTTAAGTGTGTGCTTTTCATCGGGGAGTGACAGTCCTACAAAGCCTATTGACTCATTGACTGAAAGGGATTTCTGCTCCTACCCACACCTGAGCAGGCTTGAGAATAAGGGGAGGGCTTTTTTTCATTATTGGTTTCTGATTTTTCTTCCTCACAGAGTCAAGGTGAACTGGGAGAATATAAAGTGCTGCAAAATTACAAACAAGGAAGCATTCCTCCAAATTAGTAGGAAACCTCTTCCCCCAGCATGCTATGTTGGCACCTGGGAACAGTAAGTCAGGTATTTAGCTGGGCAGACTAAATCATATACAGAGCTTGTGAAAGTAATTATCTCTACATTTACAGCTTTTGTTTCACTGCCCTTAAATATGCATGGAATTTCACTCTGAAAATTCTAAGCCAGAACATGATTTTGCTGGGAAAATTGCACATAAAACCTAATTAAAAGCATCAACCCACACTTTTCTTCTAAAAGTACATCTACTACCATCATGCCTCTAAATGTAACAGAGCTCAACAAGTCTCTAGTAGCCAAGAAGACACATAATTTAAAGGCTATTTTTGCATTTGATTAAGCACACAGTGATAACTACAAGCCCATGCCCTACAGGCATGACAAGAGGCAATTATGTTCTGAGGTCAAAAGCAAGGGAGAGAAAAAGCAGAAGATTTTGATGACTTACTTAATTTTCCAGCTCTTGAAATTAGCAGAGACAAAGAAGTTCTAAATCGCCAAGATAAAATCCTGTCATTATCTGTTGCCTTTTCACCCTTTGCTCTCACTTTGCCCCGCAGAAGCTCAGGAGGATTATTTTCCACCAAATGGCTGCACTTACAAAACTCAAGTTGGCACACATTTAAAATGCTAAAGAATTTGAAAAACACTCTTTTTAAGTTCTGTGTTTTAGATGGCTGCCTGCACATAGGATGCTGGAAAAAGACACCTGTTTTCCAAAGTAGTGAGCAGCCATCAGCTCCTCTTGACTTCAAGCCAACAATTAGGTCACTTATTTAAGAGATTAAATAAGGAGCTCAGTGAGGGACTGCAAAGATAGGGAGCTGCTCAAAGAAGAGAGAAGTGTATTAATGAATTAATACAATCGTGCTGTGTATTTCACAGATGGGCTTTGATGCATCTTGTTTCATAGCAGAAAGCAAAATATCTTTGCTCCTTACAGGAAAACCAGTAAAAAACATTAAGTAAGATTATCATACAGGGACATAACATCAAGAAATGTGTTTACAAGGAGATAAACAGCTAGGCTCTTAATCTCCCTTTGGAGTATTTATTGCAGATATTGGGGTAGGAAAAAAAAGCCATCCAAAGCAAGTGATTTGGTGGACAATGGCAGGATGAAAAGCACGTACCCGTTGCTTCAGAAGAAAGCATGATGGAAGATGATGTTATATTACAGTATTCAGCTATTTTTACAGCTTTTCCAGGGTGTCAAATTTCTTTTATGCTTTTTATCCAGAAAATAAATGTAGATGTTGACTCCATGATAGCACAGGGAGTTGTCTGTAAGTGAAAGCTGTCCTTCTAATTGCAAGTAGGCAAGTGATCATGTGAGAAGCAAAAAGGTAAATTCCAGGAAACTGAAAGCCAAATTTAGAAATGTCCAGAGATTCTGTAATAGAAAGTAGAACATGAGCTCTTATTTTGGGGAAGGGATGGTTTGTATTTCTTGGTGAGGTACTTGGAACTGATATACATGCAATTTTAGTAAATCAGAGCTATAAAGTCTCATGTACAGGAGACATGCCCAAGATGGAAGAAATGTGCTCTCACACCTGATACAGAAGCATATTTAACAGCTTTGTTGCTTGCTGGTAGCAGTTCCTAATGTCTTATTTCCAACAAAACACAAGAGTTAAGTTTAGCTGCATATGTACAGTATTGCTGTTTGACAAAAATACCGGGTTTGTATGCGTGAATACCCAGGCAGTTAATTTTTGTGATTTTAAGTGGGGTTTTCCTCAGCTGTCACGTTTAATGTCTTTCTTTTGATGATATGGAATAGTTACTGGGAAAAAAAAGGTCATAGCTATTAAGAGCAAAAATATATTTTCTGAATCATGTAGGTCAGAAGTTTGAGTTTTGTATACTGTAATGGTGACTGTAAAAAGTAAAATAGTACTAGCAACTGTCTTTGCCCTTTGTATAGCCTACATTAACTTTCCAGAGAAAAGGATCCAAATTGCCCAAGGGCTGGGCCAAACCATAGCTCCAAACAGCTAATATTGCCTGTAAACCTCATTTTGTCATTTTTTTGGCAGTTAATAGGAGTCATCTAAGCACATGGCAGGAGGAGGGAGGGCACTTGGCCTCAGCAGTCTGCCAAAAGCTGCTAGAAACCTTCTGCCTCCCATGTCCCCAATCTGCTCAGGTTTAGTACAGAACAGGCTTGAAAAGGGAGCTCACCCCAGCTCAGAAGACTGACATCAGAAGTTTTTTGGTCAGCACTGGCCTGTTGCCATAAAGTTCAGTATATGTCAAAGCAGAGCCTGCTTCAGGTTTCTGCAGATGGATTCTTGTAAGTGGACTTAATACCTCTTGATGTTGTTTGTAGGGCTGGCTAAACTTGCTGACCCTGCCTTTCTGACTGGCTTATCTCTTCGATCAGATCCTGTCTCTTAACTTTGTCCCATCCTTCCTCCACTCACCTTGTTGTTGATGGGTGACATAAAGCCAATCATAAGAATGAGATATTGCATCTTAGAGGAACATGCTTGTCCTTCTCATTTCCCTCCCTCTGTAACAGGAGAAGTTGGTCACAATAAGAATGTACTGCATTACACAAGTGTATGGTGCAATACAAACCCAGGGTAAAACCATTTCTCCAAGGTCAGGGAAATAGGACATCTTATGTGATCCAAACTTTAAAGTTGTGCTAATTGTAGAAGGTATTACTCAAGAATAAGCGCATGTCTGTCTTGGGAGTTTGGCAATTAGTCCTTAACTCCAGTGAATCAGTAAGGATCTGATATTGGCATTATCACTGTAAATTTACAGTTTATCTGTCCAGTAATATGTAATTCAGACAAATGACAAAAATTCAGCATCATGGACATTAGTGTGTTGGATTGCTGCCTGACAGACAGACAGACTTGATATGGTTAAGGGATATTCTGAAAATCAATATACTGCTTTCCATAAGCAAACTTGTCATGCATGTACTATGTGGAAGTCTTCTTGGACAAAACAGCAAAACACTGGATGGGATTTTGGGTTTTGGGAAGGGTATTTTGGTGTTTTCGTGGTGGGGCTGGGGAGAGGTGGGTTGTTGAAAGATGCTTGGTGTCAGATGTGCCTTGGATCTAGTAGAGGGTTAAAGCTTCACTGATTGCTTTGTGACCATCACATAGATACAGGCTTGGTTTGTGTGTTGAGTTTTGTGGTTGGCAGTGGTGTATCATGCGTAGCTAGGAGGGCACATCATTCCTGCAGCTGGAAACCTTTTTGGTGTGGGTGAGTTTTCATTCTTGTGGAGTAAGGAAAGGAGTTGGCATTTGTTTCAGCTTGTGGCTGGTGTGCTAGTCTGGGAAATAATTGCTTGGTTCCCAGCTTTGCCATGGATTTCCCATGAGATTTTCTGGAAGCCACATAACCCTTCTGCAACTTAGAGGAGAAAGACAATGCATAGCTACTTCACGTGGATATTGGAGGATTAATATATTCACATTCATCAAACTGTTTACAGCCTCTTTGATCCAAAGATCTTAAAGATGGGAAATACAATTGCTTGTTGTCAAGTGAGTTTATTTACTAATAATTTAGGGCTTTGTTTTCAAGGCGTCTCAAAGTGTGTTTCTTTTTTTCTTTTGCAAACTGTAGCCTGGATTTCTTTTAAAACAGGTAAGATTTCTGAGAGCTCTTTAATTTCACAAGTATTTGCCAGCTATTTGACCAGGTAGGCAGATCCAACACAAACTAAGACTGAACTTAAACTGTCCAGTCCCATAAATTGTCCTTTCCATGGGAAATATCATTGCAGGGCCCAAACTTTGGGAAGGTTGCCAGAACCTGCAGGCCATCCCCCAGCATGCCGTGGGCTACAGCAAAAACCATTAGGCTCACACTTTCTAAGGACCAAGAAAAAGTACCAGGAGCAATACAGATGTTATTACATCTGCTGTAGAACAGGTGCAATCTTGCTGAGCAGGTGGAATCCTGGTGCTTGGATTGCTCGTTGTCATAAAATTTCCTTTGCCTGATCAAGTAGAACACAGGGCTGTAATTTTGTATATCAAACCCAATAGCTTTTCACCTCGTAAGTAGAAATAATAACAATGCCTTAGTTGCTATTTAGCTCCTTCAATAGCAGATTTCTAAAGCCCTGTATAAAAGAGATCTTTAGGGGGTTTTGAAATGAGTAAATCAAGTCACTGAGTGGAGAAGTGATTTCTCTGGACAGCCAGCAAGCCAGCAGTCGGACTCTGTTTCTGCAGACCATATCTCGATGCTACTGAACCTGTCTCAGCACAGCATATGGATAAAACCTGCTGCTAAACGTCATTCTGCTTTTAATCTTGGCCTCGATGTGGAAAGTAAATGTTTACTGTGTTTCTGTGTTAATCCCTGCAGCTTTCAGCCGTGCCCCAGTCCCCATGGCTGTGGTCCGAAGGGAGCTGTCCTGCGAGAGTTACCCCATAGAGCTGCGCTGCCCAGGAACAGATGTTATCATGATCGAAAGTGCCAACTACGGCAGGACTGATGATAAAATCTGTGACTCTGATCCTGCTCAGATGGAGAATATCCGCTGTTATCTGCCAGATGCCTATAAGATTATGACTCAAAGGTATAGTATTTAATATTCTTTGTCTGCTGACTGTTGTTTTTTTAATCCGGAATGTACACACCACTGTGTGTGTGTTTGGATGAGAAAATGCAGGTACTTAGTTTGCATGTATGTGCGCAGAATTACAGCTATTGTTGCTAAACTGTGGGTTTAATGGAGTTGGTTTAGCGTCACGCAATATAAATAACATTTGCTGTAAATACTACTGATCAGTCATCTTGATTCTCACTGCGTCCCAGTTTTACCTCTGAAATACCTAAATAACGAGGCTCTTAATGAAAATACAAGTGAAATCTTTCTCAAGTGCATATTCGTTGGTTTTTATGCTGTGTTCAAACAGAAGGCTGGTAATCTTCTTCAAACAATTAATATTTTGTGTTCAGAGTAACATTTACAGTTTGCAAAACACAAAGAAATGTCTGCATAATTCTTTGTGTTGCCAGGCTTAGTTTTAGGAAGGATCTGAACTCCCAGTCAAGGACTGGTATTTGTACTGGTCTTGCAGAAGACTTGCTAAATTTCTGCATAATAACTATAGCTGTTAAGTGTGACCACTGCATCTGGAAATGGTAACTGAGACACATGCAATGTATACAGGCCCCAGTATTGCAGAGCCAGGGCTTACCAGTTTATTCCAACCTAGAGGTGGAAAGCCTTTAACTGTTGCTGAAATTTTAAGGATATTTTCTGGCACGTGGTGTTGTGCAAAGGATTCATAAGTCACAGCTCTGACATGTAATTGCATTCAGTAAATTTTTCCTAATAAATGAATAATTATTCAGTACATTGGAGTTTTAATTAATGATAGAGATTAGTATTTCAAGTTATTAATAACTGTATTGACACAGGCAAAGTGTTGCCAATTGAAGTTGTGAGAGCAGTGTTTGTGTGATGACCTAATGGCCTAAAGCAGTGCAAGGTTTTGATGGAGTATCTTGCTATTGTTTGCTATGAAGTGCTTTGCACTAAAAATGAACTGGTATGAGCAACAGAAAAGAAAGCATGAGTTTCATCTATGTTTCAAATGCTAACTGCTATTTTTGACCTCCCTTTAGAACTGCTCTATGTCAAGTATTCAGGTCTCAAAATGCTGAGAGGTCTCATGAAAAATGTCCCCATTGTTGCATATGGCTCCTATAAGACCATTCTTTAAGTTGGACCTCATTGAAGTCTTGTTTGTAGATTGTGCCAGCTACATTTTCAAGAGAAGTTGTAAGGGTAACAGTGTGCCATCGGCCAGTCCTTTGGATTCAGTGTGCTTTTAGTGGAATTACTGTAATTCTCCTGTTCAGGTTGTTAGTGGCTTCAAGCAGAAACCCTTAATCCTCTGCATATTGGCAGAATAAAACCATGTCATCCCCTTTGTGAGCTGTTGCAGAGTACAAAGTATTAATATTTTTATATATATGTATTAGCATCCTCCAGGCACCGGCTTCCGAGCCAAATGCAGACCTCTGCAATCTTCTGGTCAGTCCCCATGTGTAGCAAGTCTGCAGTAAATGTTAGCTCTTTGGTCAAGGAGGACACATAATCATATTGCCCATGGCACTGGAATGAAAACTTGCATTGATTACTTGTCTCCAGGTATCATCAGTGCAGACTCAAATGGCTTAGCAGAGAATTAGTGGGGAAGCACATCTCTGGGTCAGAGCATCTCTAGTTTTCTATTTGGACAGAAAGTGGTGCCATAGAAGCTGACCACTGATGGGGAAATTTCTCAAGCAAATCCCTACTGGACTGAATATTAATATTTGTGAGGCCTTGCCTGATGCCATTTATCAGTAGAAAGGCTCAGGAAAGGGTGATGGCTCTTTCCATTTAAGCCATTTGATGATCAGTTTTTACAAATAAGTGTGCAATCCTGTTATTAGGTACTATTGAGTTTTTTGACAATAAGTATAACCTGGTTCCAGCTAAAAGACAAGCTAAAAAAAGGGGAAAATACTCTACTTTGTGTTTTTATGTCAGTCTCATTTCTTTTTTTTAATCTCCATTAATTCAAAGAGTTGAAGCAATTTAAAAATAAAGCCATTAAAATGAAATATGTTCTTAAGATGCAAACCAGTCTGTCAGCTCACAGCTCCAAGAACACTTTATAGCTGAGCCTCTGCAAAAAGGAGTCTAAAAGGAAAACTGTGACAGCCTAGTAGTTGTGGCACTAACTGTGGCATTTTCTTCTGAAAGTCACTACCTGAAAAATTAATCAATTTAGCATTATTTGGATGGGTTTGCGGATTAATGCAGGCTTTAATACAGTGAGCTTGTCTTTGCTAACACTGTGGGGTGGGGAAGCAGCTACTGGGAACCAAAGGTGGTTGTGGCAGTGTAACCTACATGGTAATCGAAGCTGTCTGTGTGTGGAAAGAAAAATGATATGCACAGTGCATGCTTATTATGCATTGATTAATTATTGCATTCATAAATACGCCGTCCCCTTGTAGGTTTTATAATAAGTTGTCTAACTACTGGTGGTTTTTAATCAGCAACACTGTATAGCTGACTCAGACGCATTACGACATGGCTGTGGGGAGGGAGAGAGGGAAAGATGGGAAAAAAGTATGTATGAGGCAGAGGTGGTGTTGGTATGTGAGCTGAGGCTGGGAGAGAGCAGATTTATGGTAGGTATTAGTGATTACTCTCTCAGCCCACCTCCCTTCTCCCCCCCAAAAAGTACCCCACACCAAAAAACTAACACCCTGAGCTGGTATGTTCCTTTCTTCTGTATGCTTATTTAAATTAATTTTTGCAGACGACTGAGTGAGGTTATTTTGAAAGGGAAAGGCATAAATCTTATGGTTTGTTTGTGAAGCCCCCTGAGCAGAGGAAACACAAGGAGTTCTTACTGCAAGCATTGCCTTAAAAATCTGTAAAATGTTTGGAGTATTGCTTGAAGTAAAGGACATTTAAACAACTTGAAGGGAGCTATTTTATAGGAAATTAAATCTCTATGGCCTATTTTGTTTGGGGTTTGATTTTTTTTAATTTGCCAACTCCTCCTTCAAGCATTCAAGCAACTGCTGTCCATAACAGCTCAGGAAGATATGCTTTATGAACTGAAGTTTTTCTGATGAGAGAAAAATGTATTTTATAACATGTTTGTTTTGGAGAAGCGTCTTTTAGAGGGCTGTAACAAACAATTAAATTCTAACCATGCTCATTTTAAACTGCGTGCATCATACCATGGGAGTCTTTGCTATGTCCTCCCTTGAGCAACTGTGCCACAAAATTAACATATCATCCATTCAGCCAGGGTTCTCTGTGAACAATGGGGAAAAGCAGCCTCCTATTCCCGTAAGAATTGCCTTTGTTTTTATAGTGTTGACACTGTAGTCTAGTATATTAAAAACACCCTAAAGGGAAAAAAAACCCCAACTTTTGGTGTGCTCTCTTGAATTTCTTGTGGATGCTTTCCACCAAAGAAATGCCCAGCTCAAAGATGTTGTAGTAGGTTCAGTACAGGTCAGCGGAACCAATTCCCTTGTAAAAGTGTCACACACATTTAAGCCTGCAGCGTGGGCACAGGAATGAAACATTTACTTGCCTCCTTCTTGATGTTTACAAACACACCAATATGTGGTTCTTTTTAAGGCATGTGGTTAAGCATTCTTTGGAATGAAGACCTGCATGTGTACTGTCCTGGGTTGAAGCCCTTGGAAGGCAGAAGATGGGTAGATCAGGTTTTGCATGTCTGTTCACAGAACTGTGTGCTGTCGATACCACCTTTGTATAGTTTTAGCTTTGTAGTTTGGAACATTCTTTTCTGTAGGCTTTAACCTTAAATGTTAAAAGGGGCAAGGAGGAGAGAGAAATCCAAGTAGGAACAGTAGGAAGTACATGGCATGTAGGTACATATACACAGAACAGTTGCATTTTGCCTTAAAGGCAAGAGCAAGGCTTTCCTTTTGCTTTTTGGATCCTTGTCTGCTACTCTTAATCTGAAGAAAGGAAAGGTGGGATAGTAAGACAAAATGACAAAACCAGCAGGCGTAGCAGAAGAGACGGGAGAAATGTTCACAGGTATCAGCAGCTGCTCTCAGGATCACAGCAAAATTCTTTCTGCCTTTTCAAAACTCAGAAGGTAGAAGACGTAGAAAGCTCTTGCTGGAGAACTCTTATATCTCTCAGCAACTCAGAAAGCTCAGTTTGCAAAGTAAGTAGTGTTTGCCTTTCACTATAGTAGAACCTTGCAGAGATCTTGTGTGCTGCTGTCATCTTCTGTCTTGGTGATGAGGGCTGAAAGCTGCTCAGCTCTCTCCTCTCCTCTCTTCTGAAGGGAGCACTGGGCCCATTTTGTGTCCAACAGACAAGACGCCACCAGCCCAGAGCTTCCTGCTGTAGCTCCTCTGTTGCAGGATGTGTAGCCTTTGCTTTGCTGCAGCTGGTCATGGTGCCATCTGCCCCCAGCACAGCTCCCTTGTGAGGTGCAAGGCAGGGCTGTTCAGGTGGGTGCTGCAGCTCTGATTGCCTCCTGTGCTGGCTGAGCTGGTGGGGAATTTCTGGTAGCTCCACGGGAGGCACATCTGGGAAGGCACTACATGCACTGCTAAGGCTACAGTTGCTTAGCTGAGCTAATTTCCTTTAGGATTGAATCTGATCTGCATGGTTTGTCCCTGTGGTTTCAGTGTTGACATCAATGACGAAGCCTCCAGGTCAAGACTTGAAGTTAAAAACAAAACAAAAAGTATAATTAAAAGGGTAAGCCTGATCTCAGATTTCCATTTAGTTTCATCAGAGGGCCTAATCCTTTTACATGAGGAGGGACACTCACCACTCTCTTGGTAGGTGGAAGGATGGTAACAGGCACTTTTGCATAGGGTAGGTGAGAATAAAGAAATCGAATGAACCAGCTTGCATTACACTGCAAAGATTTTTCATCTCCTGAAGGGCTGTGTTTTGTTAATGTTTTTGGTTGATGACCTGAAAAATGCAGGAGTCTGAAATGAGTGCCATTATTATTGTAATAATATTGCATCTCATGGTGTGCTGTTATTGATGCTATCAGCTCCTGTGATTTTCAAGACACTTTTCAAATGTCAGTGATCTGCACTTGCATTGGGAAATAAAGAGGCAGGATTATCTGTATTTTACAGATAGGATAATTCATGTTAATCATTCATAAAGTGGCCATTGGTTTTGAACATAGTAATTTTGGGATGTTCTTGTAGAGTCCTTTATATTAAGTAGCTTGTCACAGTGCACATGGGGCAGTACAGGGGACAAGGAGAGCTGCAGACTCTGTAATGACATGGCCATCCGTAGGACTGAATGAGAAGACTTCAGCTGAGTTGCAGCACAGTCATGTTAGGCTCTACAAAATTAATGGCATATTTCTTAGAAAACAGCCCCCTGCTTATATGCTGTCATCACCTCTGACTCAGATACTGAATGCCCTATTTGGTAGGAACCCCACCACCCTCCTCTGCATCCTGAGTACATTTTGCAAAGATTGCCAAGATACTACTCATTTTTCTAAATTGGTTACCACACAGATGGCATGAGAAGTGCATTTCTGAAGGACTGAGATGCTGCAAATGGGAAGCTAGGCTTTCTGGGAAGCATAAGTCTGGCGCTTTGAGAACTTCACGTGAAAAGCATCAATATGGAAAATTACTAATGTTTCAGTTAAATAGATTTTGTAACCAGTAGAGCAGGGAATACTGGAGTTCAGACTCCCTGGATTCTGATTTTAAAGGTTAGAAAACAAACCTCGCCACATGGTTGAACAATCTATTTTCTCACCATGTGGGAAGATATTTTAAAATGAAGCAAAGTCTGTTAATCTCACCTGAACCTTGACCCTGGGACAAGGGCATGTATACTATTACTAAGGGACAGGGTGGGGGAGTGGGAAATCCAAACAACAACAGTAAGCGCTGGTGGGGTTTTGTGCACTGAGCCATTGAATCACTCTAAAATAGGTTGCTACTTCCCAGCCTATACAGTCTTAATTTATCCTACTTCTTCTTTTCCTGAAAATGCTGCTGGAGTAAATTCTTAAAGTGACAGCTCCCTAGAATTGCCCTGGTACCCTAATAAATCAGGGTTTGTCAGCCAAAACATCTCAGCTGATTGCAGCTGCCGTGGTAACAGATGAGGAGGAGGCAGTAGCTTCTGAAGGTAATTAGGTTTCAAAGTGTGGAAGGCTCTGTAGACCAAAAATGGGGGTTTAGGTGTCCCCGGGTACCAATTGGTAGCCTTGGCCATCTATAAAACACCACACTTAAAATAAATAAATAAATAGAGGCTTGTATTGTGCTGTGCCTGCTGGGTTTTGGTTCCTGTTAGCATATGACTCCAATGTATTTGAGAAAATTGAGACTTGAACTGAAAAAGCAATGTGCAACTAGAAGCCCATGTGGCCAAAGGGAAAGTCCTTCTTGAAGTGTCCAGGCTGTAGGAAACTGAAGGAATTACTCTTTGCTGTTTTCTAAGACCATTTCAGTTTTCCAGCTATTTTGTTTTGTTTCATTTTGTTCCCCCCCCCTCACTGGCCTTCACGGACAAAGAGAAGACATGGGATAATCTATTGGATAAATCATGTCTTGAAGTGGCCTCCGAATCGCTGAACACATGATGTGCTGAAAACCGTGCTGGGAAAATCCAGGTTTATTGCTCCATCCATTACTTTACTAGTGTGAAAGTGCCCAGCTCCAGCCTGTCAGCGGAGAGCAACTGGCCAGCCCTTGGCAGCCTTTTGCATGCAGTTTTTGCCAGTGATAGAAGACCTGTGTGAAACGTGCTCCTGTAATCTGTTTTTCTTCTGAAATTTTGAGGCTTGTTGAGAACAGTAGCTACTAATATGTACCCCAGGAGGAAGTGTTGAGCAAAGATGGATATGTTGCTGACAGTGGTGTCCACCAGTCAAAATGCATGCTGTATTTATTACCATGCTGCAGGAGGTGGGTGCAAGCCTTTAGAAAGCCATTCTGGAATTGCAAGAAGGACAGTCTGGGAAGATGCAGCTTTAGGCCCTTGGATACTGTTCTCTGCTTTTGCTGAAACAGGTTTTGTACCATGAAAAGCATTATTCAAGGTGCCCCAAGAGCGGAGTTTTAAAGCTAGGCATCTGCATACTCTCTATGGCACCTCTTGCCCATTACCTAAATTGCTGAAGTAATGAATGTCAAAGATTCTTTTGCTCAGTCTTCCTGCATCTTCAGTCCACCTGAATGTGACAGTCTTATGAGGCCATCACAGGAACTGGCCTTTGGATGCTTGGTCTTCTGTCACAAAGCTTAACTCTATATAGAGCATACATCTACGCTATGTAGATAGTGTATAAAGTTTATTCAGGCTAAATGGACTTACCCTATCTTAAGATAACAAAGCAAAAATCAGTTTTGAGTAGAAAGATACTTCCATCCTCCTTCTCTGATTAGTTTTCTGGCTAGGAATAATGTCTGAAGGACTGTGAGGTAAGATGACTTGAAGTAATGCATCTGTATCACTTTCTTTTACTTCTTTCTTTCTTCATGTACAAAAGAGCTCAGTTGGTCTGTGCCTGAGGTTGAAATTGGGTTTATACACAGGGGATTGTCTGTTCTCTAGGACATTTCAAAGCTTTCATTCAGCACATTTTTGACTGTGTTGTTTGTGGAATCTTTGGAGCCTAAACTCCATATTCTGTTCCAAGACATGTAAAACCAGCACTGGCTTATGCCACACCTTCTGTGTGTATGCCTGGGATTTCTGTGCTTCTCTGCAGGACTGGAAGCACTCTCTGCAGACCTCACTCACCTTTGCACAGTTCCAGTTTGGCATCCACAGTGTGGTTTTCCATTTTGTGTGATCACTCTGCTGATAATGCAAACAGGCAAAAGATGTGCCTTACACAGAAATCATTTACTTGCAAGCATAAAAAATATGGACTGACGCAGGCAATGTTCCTGGATAATCAATTCAATGTGGTCCTTAAATTTAAGTGTGAGTTTGGTTAGTGAATGAATTGAAGTTTATTTCAACCTCTTTGGGGAAAAGAGGAAAGGAATGGCAGTTATCAGAAGCAGTGACCCAAGAAAAGGTTTTCCTGCCCAATATGATTCAGGAGAAGGATTTTATGTATCAGTAAGCCAAGTGCATAAGAAATACCTGGCTGCATCTGTGATGTAAAGAAAGAGCAGGATATGGAATTTGATTAGAGCCATCTTCTATGCATTATGTATAAGATAATACATTGGTGTCAGTTATATACAGTAGAAGCCTTAATTCAGCTGGAGTCCTGCTGACATCGTAAACTGGGAGACAGCGAGTAGTTTATGGTGGTGGTAGAGTCTCCAGACTGAATTATAGCCTTAGCATTCAGTCTGTTACCGAGAGTTGCACTTGGTAGTAGACAGTATATTACATGCTTTTACCCAGAGTAGGACTGGTGACAAAGAAGGGGAAAACTTTATCACTGAGACACTGTGAGAAATGAAGGGTTGAGTTATGGGCAAGACAACTGTAGAAAACTAGAAAGCTAATGCAAGGGAAGAAGGGAGGATTTGGATCTGGCCAGAAGGAAAGATGCTAGAATGGGAAGAGAGTTTCCCTACGTGACCACTGTGGCATTCCATAGTGGGCAGGGACTATCTCTGCCACTCCCATGGCTTTTTTTGTTTTGATCCTTCATAGTTAGAGATGAGCTTTCACCCCAACACCCAAGATTTTTAATATTTTTAGATTGTTAGCCATAATTGCAATTGCTGAATATTATTGCTGTCCATATAAATGGTCAAATCCTTTCTGAATCTCATTAAATTCCTGCTCGTGATGACTTCTAGGAGCTCCAAGTCCAGCAGGATAATAGCTTATGGTGTGAAAAAATGATTGTCAGGTTTTGATTTCATTGCCATCCTTCCTCGCTGTGAAGACAAAGGCATCCAATCTACCTTTGCCATTTCGGTTCCTTAGCTTGTGTGCATTTGTCATTGCTTCTAGCTTATCTGCTCTCCAAAGGAGAAAGTTATGATCTTCCAGATATTTCTTTTTATGGGAGTTGGTTTAGAGTTTGGAGTGTACAGGAGGGTTCTCCTTGTTTCTCCCTGAATACCCATCGATTCTGCATTGCCACATTTGAGGCAAGATGAGCTGTACAGAGATCCGGTTCAGGCTGCATCTATCTATATAAAGACAAGATGATTTTTTTTTGTCTTGTTTCTGGTGTTTTGTGTGGGTTTTTTTTTTTATTTAGGCAAAACCAAGAGGACAGCTGAGGGGAAAAAAAATGTTTGTGATAAATTTGAAAGTTCAAGGCCATATCTCTTCCTCTCTTCCTTTCCCCCAGTGGCTTTGAATTATGTAGAATGTCCCATTTGACTCAAGAGTATTACACCCACACAGATACATCATTCCTCAAAACACCTGTTCTGCTTCTGATAAACTGTGAGTTCTCTTGGTCACTTGGAACAGATCGTTCCACTGAAATGATTACAGTGGTGCCCAGCAATACTGATTCAAAGTAAAGTTTGGTCCTTAATAATAGCAAATATGTAGAGTAAAATCTGAAAGCATCCATTAGGTTGCAGGGAGCAAACTTAATTCTAGAAAAAATATAGTGCTTGTCACAGGTGTCTGGGGTCTGAATAACACGTTGAAGCACTATACTTGTCATGGATGTTGGTGGACTGGAGAAGTGCTCTAACTGGTATCTCAAGTGATTTTCCCATGAGTAATGGAGAATTTGATGTACTGTGGATGAGTAGTCTTCACCATTGATGTTTTGGGGAGCAGAGGAGACATCTTTAAAAAAAAAAAAATCCTGGTAGTGATAGAAGTGCACCTTGACACTCTCTTGAATTACTGGCAAGATTGATGACAATTGAACACAAGCATCTAATATCCTTAAAAAAACCCTCAAACCCCTTAACTATACATACACACAAGGAATATAGGTCACCTTCAATGCAGTGGATTAGTCTGAGCTCTGGAAAATCAGTTGACTAGTGGCACTTGTAGCTAGATGTAGAGTTAAAGCTAGGCACCAAACAATGCAAACTAATGCTTGTTGTGTTGGGCTGCAATCCGGAAAACACTTTGAGTGTCTGTGTAATACTGTATATGTGACAAGAGCTGTCTGAAGTCAGCATGGAGGTAGAAACCTTCCAGGAATCTCCAGAAGCTTCATTTTTGTAGCCTGGATGGTGTCCAGGTGGCAAAAGCACCTGGTGGTTGATCTCGCCAAATCACTGGAAGTCAAAGGCACCTAAAGGGCAACTAAGCTGCTGCCAGCTTTGCTGCAAACCACATGGAGTGGTGAGCCAAGGGTGGAATTGCATCCTAGTTGCCCCTTCCCCACGTCTAATGACTGCAGTCTTCAGAGGTGGCTGCAGTGAAACTGAAGTTGTAAACACTTGTCAATTATTTAAAAACAAAAACTACTTTACTCTATAAAGAGTTAAGACAGAGAAGGAGGATGGAGCTTTGTTTTATAGTGCTTAAAAGGAAATTTTGCATCAGCTTACAGATTAAGTGCCAATTGACACAGTGTACCTCAAAGATGTGTTTGTCAGGAAACTTTGGGTTGGAGTGGAAACTTCCTATACCTAAAGTATCCTTCAGGAGGACCTATGTATTTTTGCTAGTACTGATGATAAATGAAATAAATTCCTTTATTCCTTTCTCCATTACTTAAATTTTAAAGGTTTTAAACACTTAAAAGCAGCCATTGCAGCCAAGGGCCTGACTCCCACTGAACTGGCATGAGTCCTGAGGTCTCAATGTCCAGAAATTTCTTTTGGAAATGGAAGTTCCCTCTTAAGTAGCTCTAGTGCCTTTTAATATTTTGCTCATGATCTAATTTGGATCTTAAGTATAACAATCTAGAAACAGCCTGCATGATATCAAGCTATGAGTTTTTAAACTTGTATGGTTTAATAAGATTAACTTGCTGCAGTTCTGATACGGTCTTCAGTGAAAGCTTATTCAAATTAAGAATCAGTCAGAGGGGAAGTAGCCTCAAGCATAAAGTAGGAGTGAGGTGGTGCCAAAAATCAGGGCTCCAAGAGGCTTTGTTGTCTCAGCCTTCGGTGAGAGCAGAAACCTTTAGCTGCCAGATTAATGCACTAAGGGGGGAGGGAGGAAAGCGTAATTAAGAGATGAAAAACCAATATTCCCTTTTTCAGCTGTCTTCTTTGGAGATGTACACAGATATGCAGACATAGAAATAGATACATAGTTCAAAACCTTTCATTTTTGAGACTCTAGAATATGCATTAAAATATGTGGGAACTCTCTTGCATGTCTGCTTGAATTATGAAGAATAATTCACAAAATGTAGCAGGGCCACTAAAATGAATGAATAAATGAGTGAGTTTGAGGAGTATACCTGCCAAATCTGTGTTTTGGGGCTCTTCTGCATAAAAGAATTAATTCATGTTTTTTAATCATGTTCGTTTCTTCCAGTATTTCCTTGCATTTCAGCAGTATCTCTACCATGAATTTAATTCCCTCAGTGTTGGTACGGGAAATCCTGATTGTGTAACCTCTCTTAACCCAAGGTTATATATTAATCCCCTTCCTCCCAGGGGGACATGCTCAAGTTTGGCAAGTACCCTGCGATTTTCAAATGTGTACCATATTGATAACATGTATATGGAATCAGGACCCTTCTGGTTCTGATTTGAATTCTGAGCACGTTGGGCATTTTTTCTTCTTCCATGAAGAGGAAAATTCTCGGCAGAGTTTCCATGCATAATTTCATTCCACTGTTTCAGCAGGAATAATGCAGCTGTGAAAGAGGAATGTGAAACCAAGAGCATATCACTTTTTAAATATCACAAATTTTATTAAGGATCTCATAGGAAGGAGGAAATCTGTAGGACAGATTGGTCACAGTCCAGTGTTGCTCGATGAGAAGAGAAACAAAGCGGCAGTGGCTGCAGTGCTAATTTAAAGACATGCTTAGCATTGGCTACAGGAATGGCTAGAGGGCTTAGATGTGAACATGAGGCCCTGAAGTAAACACTGAATAATTTTGAAATCCCTGTGCTGCTACAGGAATCATCATCAGCTGTTGGTGGTCCACGGGAGGCCTTAACTAGAACGAAATAGTACAAAAATGTTTTGACCACACAGGAAAAGAAAAGATTTTGAGACACTGAGATTTTCGGGGGTGTGTACTTTGTAGCAGTGATAAAAAAAGTGCCTGTCCTGTATTTCATGGAATTTAAAAATACACTGAAAAGCAAGATGTGAAGTTGGTTGCTATACAGCGTAGCCTGGTTGTTCTATATGGATAAAGCTGTTGCAGTAGTGGTTAATTTGTTTGAAAAACAAAGAGTAGCTGGAATGTTTTCTTTCTGTGGAAGTGTACAAAATCTAGTTTGGTTACACAAAGTATTTCTTCTGTGCTTTTTTCCTCTCCCAGATGGCTATTGGCAAAATAGACAGTATACAGTATGATGTTTTAAATATATGCATTTCTTTTATGTGCAACATTTGGCATGTTTGTATATACATCTAGCGTGACTGCATATATGTAGAGAGGGATGTACGTATGAGAAAGTACAGCAACATGTGCACAGAAAAATAGCAAATGACAGCCTTTTTTACTGTACACTTCTTGCCTTGCACGTACATAAAGAGCAGAACTGATTTACTATCAAGAAGTAAGCAGAAGCAATTCTCACTCTCTTCAGAGTTAATGCCAGTAGCAACATCCAGAAGACCCCAAAGGTATTTCAGCAAATCCAGATTTTATTATGATATTTTTATTATGATATAGATGTTGGTCATTTGGTTTTCTTCAAAACCACAAAGAAAGCAAGAAAGTTGTGCTGCCCTGGATATCTGTTAAGCCCATGCTTCTACACCACACATAATGCTGAAAAATTGCTGTCTTAATATCCCACAGAGGTGTCATGACCTTCACTTTGGCACCTCCAAACTTTTATGGTTGCTAATCAATGAACTCACATGGTGACTGTATGTTCCACTTTTGCCCACTGAATATAAGACTGTAGTGGGAAAATGGGGTCCAAGGGAGCTGGCTTCGTAATATGTCCAGAGTTTAGCTCTTGACTTAAATTTTTCCATCTTACCCAAGCTTCTCATTTTATTATCATCTCATTATTAGGCATTGGAGAAAGCTGTAACTTTTCCTTTAACACTTTCTATTTGCTCCTGGCTTTTCATGTACTGGAGTTTTTCTTTCTTCCTAGGAGCTTCTCAGCATCCTTTTACTCCCAGGGGATCTCTGTTTCCTCTGTAACTATGAAACCTGTGCTGTTGTTGCCTAAGTAATTCTTACTTCTTTTTTTAATGTGGTTGTAGGGACTTTTATTAGGTTATATGGAGCCTAGGTCCTGTACTACTCTAGATGAACCTCACTTTCCCAGCTGAAGTCAAAGTGCCCTGATTTGCAGGTGCTCAGGATCTGTCATGTTCCATACAGCCTTTGTGTGGCTGTACCAGCAAGTGCCTTCCATGGGGATAGCAACCCCCAGGGAGGGCAGTTCCTATTTTCAGTTCCTTCCTACAGCCACCATTGTACAGGGAAGCAGATGGGTAGGCTATTTTCACATTCTGCTTTGGTACTGAAGAGGCAATCTGGGTTTTAGTTGGGAACGTCACATAACTGGAAAAGAGGGAGATTTCTTTGATGTCGCATAGTCAGCTGGTGTAGGATTAAGTTAATATTTTACAATGCTTTTGTTCTGTGACCGTGTTCAACCCTTTCGATCTTCCCAGCTCCTAATGAGGTGAGTTCCCTTATTTTCACTCCTCTGTGCATGTGGCTCTTCCAGTGGTAGCAGATCAATCCATGTTTGTATTCGTGGCCTTGAGCTGTACTCTGAGAAGGCAACAACCCTGAGTATGGCAAAAACCCTGAGCTCAGCGTTTTAGTAAGTGATAATGCTTTGCTGAGGCTCTGAGTAACCTGAGATGGTGTTCAAAGCAACGTGAGCAGCAGAGCAGTGTGAAAAGTACAGGACTATATGCAGAATAAGCAAAAACAGGTTTGTTTCTAGCCTGGGTGCAATCAATGATGTTTCTAACAGTGTTTCAGAGCATGAATAACCTAATTCTGGAAGGTCTGGGGTAATGCAAAGGACTGTTGAGCTTTACTAGTTCAGTTCAACTGAGAACATTTCCTGAATTGTGGTGGTCATCCTTGAGAGTAAATGTTAGCAGGATCCTTTTGCAAGTCCCCTACTGCAGCTTTCAGGAGACCACAGAAAGGGCAGAGAATGTGCTGGGTGATAGGGAGAATGAGGAACGTTTTATAGTGAAACGTTTTAATTCAAGGAATTGGCTTTCTCCATCGTGTAGTAAATTCATTAGTCATGTAGAGGCAGGAAGTTATTTATGGCTATTAACTATATTGAATTGACAAACATAACTTCTTGAAATTTAGTGGCCAAAATTAAGGCCTCTCTAGGCATTAATAGATTAGACTACTTAAAACAATTAAATATTTATCCTGTACAAATGAGATAGGATATTTCTAGAGTGATGCCTATACTGCTTTAGACATATTTTAGTGTACTTGTAATTAAAGATATGTTTGTAAATCCTATTAACTGACTGTTGGCACAGAGTGGTGGTGGAGGAGGAGGATCTTGGCTGGGGCTTAAGAATTTTCAATTTTGGAGACTTAGAAGAAAGACAAATAAAAGAGGAAAAAGGTATCTCAGTCTGGTTTGAGCTAATGCCCTCTTCTTCTCTCTTCCTGTGCTTTCCATAAACTCTGTCAACATCTGTTTATACAGAGCTTAAGGAGCAAAAAGGGAAGCTCTTAATAGCACAGTATGTCTGTGTTAAAACACAGTATCATGCATATATACTGCTATTTTTATTGGTGTCCCATCATGACAGGCTCTGCATACATGTAATTCCCCACCTGGAGACCTTAAAACATCATTATACTTTTTTGTGAGCAGTCATTTCATGCAGTCATATCATCTGACTGTGCTGTAAGTGGCTCATCCTAGAGTGCTATCGTACCCAGAAAGAGAAGGAAATAATTAAGATGACATGAATTATGTAGAACAGACTTGAATAAAGAGTGACAGAAGGGCTGGCTTTGACAGCTGGATGTTAAATGAAATTTGTTTCTGTTGTTATAGATGCATAGCCTGTTTTTAAATGTATAATTTATTTAGATTTATTTAGGGAGTAGAGGAAAGAAACAAGAAATCCCTGATGCGGAGAATTGAAATAATGAGTTGCTATACACACATAAATAGTCATTACAAAATATTTTATTGGTCTATTTTTGCTGTATTTATAAGGGCATTTTAAGACTCCTTGAGTCTGCATTTTACATGCATGCCAATACAAGCTGCATTTTATCCAGCAGTCCTTATTACGTACTTAATTGAGTTGATAGCAAAAAGACATGAATACTCCTGACTGCTTCAGCTTGGCTCTGGGGAAAGAATTAATTTTTCATCTTTTCCAAAAGAGAATATATCCTGAATGGCTTCTCCATAGCTAGTATGTATATTTGGTATCTCAGACTGTATTTTACTATTCATACCTTTAAGAAGGCCAAAGGTGTAGGTGTGGGAAGGCTTTCTACTCTAAGCTGCAAGATCTTTAGCTATGAAGGGAAATGTCTACAAATACTTAATTACATTATAACTGAGGGGAGGAGAGCATGGATATAGGGGTGGGGGAGAAGGACCATTTGAAAAAAACCAGAAAAGCCTTCAGATGGTTGGTCGGGGCAGAACTGATCACCTGGTTAGTATGGTATAGTGCTTTATTGATGTGTCCAGCAACACTGCTGACCAAGGATTTATACAGGGAGGGGAGGAATGATTTCTTCTGGATTTCTTAGACCAGGTCATGTCAGAGCTCATTTGTTATTTGCTTGTGACTTTTCTACTTACACTATGTTCAAATGTATGCTATTACTATAAATTTTAATAAATTTTAATCTTTGTCAAGGATGATTTTTCAAAATTTAGAGTATTCAGCAGCTCATAGTGATTTTATGGAGATTTAGCTAAAGTAATGCTTAGGATGACAGTAGTCCTGAAGCAGGCAATTGTAGTAAAACTTGTCTTCAGGGTAAATTCTTGTCTCCTCTCCTCTCCAATTCTTGCTGTCCCTGACACAGTAGGTTTTACCACATATAATATGCGTGTTGTTCTCTATTCTAAATTTTTTTTTCTGGCATCCTAATACTGTGTTAGAGCTCTTGGGCACCCTTGGGGGAAGTGGCAGAGGTTTCTCTTCTAACCAGCAGCCTTGCCATCTCTGTGCTTTTGCTTTTGTCAGTGTGAACACCACCTGGGGTTTTGAAGGTTTATGTATCAGTTCAGTGTAGAAAGAGATCCCTTTCTGCCTGTCCATGGCATTTCTTTCCTGTAAGTTGTTTGGAATGAATTGATGTCACTGATCCTTCAGCTTCTGCTGCTCCTGTTTGTTGCAGATGTATTTGATGCCTTTGATTGCTGCTGACAGCAGGAATCTCTGATAGTCTGTATCTCTGGATGATTGCTTAATTGCCTCTATGACACCTGCAGTAATATGGTCAGGAATTTGTCTCTTTGGTCTTGAAAACCATAAAATGTGTGGTTTACTCACAGGTATTTTGTTACAGGGAACTCAAAACTGAGCCTTTTTTTCCCCCTACTTTTTGTAGAGTCCCAAAGTTGCCTCTGAAGTTGCTCTTCCACAGTAAAGTGGAGCTAGTTTGCAGTTTGGGAGGTGCACAGGCAGAAGTGCTGAGGGACAATGACATGGTCAAAAGCTCTGTTCCCTATTCCCATGCAGGCACACCATTGGCAAATTCAACAGAGAAGAGAGGGCAGCTTCCCCCACCCTCCATTCTTCATCCCACTTGCACCCAGAAACATGCAATGTGTGGGTCATTGGATGATTCTTGTTCTCTGTGGTCCTGAAATGGAAACCATAAACCTACTCAAGTCAAGAATTAAGTTGCAGTAAGCGTAATTCATTGTTCTGTACCTGTGTACCTCTGTTGCCTGCAATGGTGACAGACAAATGAGAATTTCAGCAAGGCAGTGGGAGTTGAGTCGTATGGTCAAAACCTCTAGCATTTCTCATGTTCCTACAATTTTTTCTTGTGTGCTTTCTTAGAAACAACCTGAAGAAAACAGACTTCCCCTCAGTTGAGGTGTGCAGTAGGTTGTGTTTTCTGAAACAAGAAGCAATGCCATTCAAAAAGTCATTCCTGTGATGAGAAAGTTGATTACCTCTCTGCATGTCTAGATCTATACCGTGATTTAGAGGATTGATTGATGTGTGAATACAGCGTGAGGATTATTCTTTAATAAATGTTTTCCTGATTATGTTATTCTTTGATGAAAACTCTTCTTTCAGCTTGTCAGGAGATAAATACCACCTTGAGATCGCAGCCCTGTGGGCAATTCCCACAGGGCTTAAGGGAGGACTGTGATTCTAGTCATGAAATGTGGAGGCTGTTGGCAGTGATTTTATACCCTTTTGTGCCCTTTCTCCACAATTAAAGGGAATGCATTTGGGAGAATCCTGGATTCTTCCCATGCCAGAGATAATGATTTTGTATTAAAGTGGGACATCATTGGCATCAACAGCAGCTGCTCACAAGTGGCACAATGCAAGGAGAACTTCTCCCAGATCCTTGGCTGGACCCTGTGGCATCTTCTTGGAAGGGGGGGTTACTGAGACCAAACTGGATAGGAAAGCTGGGTGTGACAACATAATGTGTTACATTTTATGTGAAATTGTAATTTATCCCTTTTCTCTATAATTTAAATTTTCCAGTTGTTGCTCTAGTGGAATGGCAAGTATTGAATAAAGTACAGACAGAGCAATTCTTCCTCTGCAAGCCATTTTAATGTATGCTTTGAATCAATAGAAAGAATGAAATGCTTGTCAATGCAGAAATTCTGGGAAAAATGTGTTGGGGAGACTGATACCATAGATACTAGAGGAATAAATTTGTCTTTCGACTCTCCAGAAGCCAAATGACAGTGTGATTCAACTAACATAATAAAAAAATATACTAACAGGTCCCATTCAGATTACTGAAGATGTCTTTTGAGTGCTGAATCAGTGTTTAGATGAGTGTTGTGAGCAGGGAGAAGTCCCCTGGATAGCAGTTTGCAACTATTACTGCCAATAGCCTTCCGTTTCTGTTTAAATTTCTATTTACAGGTTACTTGATGTGAAAATGGGTGCTATAGATTATTTTTATCATTAATTTATATGAGAGAGGTTACTTGTGAACAGTAAGTAAGATTCTATGTCTGAGCAATATTAGAAAATTGGATGTTTGTGACATTCTTGTGTATTAAAATACATGGCTACATCAATAGATGCNGTGCTTTCTTAGAAACAACCTGAAGAAAACAGACTTCCCCTCAGTTGAGGTGTGCAGTAGGTTGTGTTTTCTGAAACAAGAAGCAATGCCATTCAAAAAGTCATTCCTGTGATGAGAAAGTTGATTACCTCTCTGCATGTCTAGATCTATACCGTGATTTAGAGGATTGATTGATGTGTGAATACAGCGTGAGGATTATTCTTTAATCACTGTTTTCCTGATTATGTTATTCTTTGATGAAAACTCTTCTTTCAGCTTGTCAGGAGATAAATACCACCTTGAGATCGCAGCCCTGTGGGCAATTCCCACAGGGCTTAAGGGAGGACTGTGATTCTAGTCATGAAATGTGGAGGCTGTTGGCAGTGAT